>JAQIUQ010001559.1:0-75000 GCA_030378365.1 Hybognathus amarus
CATTTATTTAATAGTGCAGCTCCATACATTTAAATACAGCGGTATTGGGCGCGATCCTGTAAATATGGCGGCGGACCCATAATGCAACACGGCGTGACGTCATCTCCACATTCCCTATAAGAGCAACCGAGGATCACATCACCATGGAGCCCGAGCGATGCGCGCCTGACCAGGTGTGTGAGCCGGCTGAGCCATCCATCGCTGAGGGAGTTTTGGTGGATTTCGAGGGTTCGGAAGTGATTTGTCTAGCCCCGGTTCTGTTACACAAACCTGCTCAATCCCGATCCTGTCATTCATCTGCCTGTCTTGTTAGCCCCGCCCAACCTCCCTCTCCCACCACCTCATAAATTGCATATTTTCGTTGCAAAAAAAGTCATATCTTATGATGCTGAAAAATGTTGTTTACACAGAGAGCAGTCATTTCCCCCTGGGAACGTTATGCAGTGATGTAATTACACAATGTAAACATCATCGAAAAGCTGTAAAACAGGACACATTTTTTTTATATATATTTTATTTATTAATTTTCCCAAGTTGTAGCATATTCATTTTGTAAAGCTACAGAACTTGTTTACCTCATTATTTTTTAAGTTTGAGCCATGTGTTTATTAAAGATGAACTGAAAAAAACCGACGTTGAAAACGTGTTATTTATGACAATTAAAAGTAAATTACACCAAACATTTTAATAAAAAAAAAATAGCTTTTTATAAGCAACGCAAAATTGCGCTTGTTAGCGCTGGCAATTTCGATGACGTCACTGGCATGGTAGGACCCGCGGAGCTGAATAGACAACAGCTGGAGGTCCTATATACACAGACAAAAATGAGCACTTTTAACGGCATGGATTACGCATTTGAGCCTATGAGGGACAGGCCGGTAGTGTCTGACTACCACCACATGGAGGACGATCAGTCTCAGGCTTCACTTACAGTACAGGCTCGTTTGGGGGAAGTGACTGTGGGTGCGAGCATGCATACCGAACTGGATTCAATCTGTTGCAATCAACCTGGAACGTTTATTAATCGGCGAAAAATGCATCACCATGCACCGTTCATTTTGGGTGCTGTTCGGTGAGAGAAACGTGTTGGAGGAGGCCATTCACTTTCTCTAATGGATGTCCGAGCTGAGACGCGGGAGCGCCCCAGAAGTAGCAGGGTATTTTACAAATAGGTGACTAGGCTGGGCTAACCTGTTACACTTTTCTCAGACTGTTTTGATTAACAGCGTACTGGCAGATTACTCTATGGGCGAGGGTGCATTTAGGAAGGAGAATCCCATCCTTTACAGTGAACTATAGATCAGGGATCTTTTCTCCTCAGCCGAATATCAAGGATTCGTGTAACGTTAACGTGATGCGTTGAACTTGTAACTTCTTGTGTAAATAAAACATTTGATGCAGACATTGTCAGACGTTTCATGTACTCATTGATGAAAGTACATATCTCTAGAAAGTGTGTCGCTAAAAATTCTGTTTCCTCAGCCATGTCAGCGCGCCTCAGACTGTTTACAAGCTACGGCTGTTCTGCTGGTGCGGGTAGGCAACGGAGTGGCTTACCATGCCAGTGACGTAGTCGAATGTTGAAATCCAACATGGCGGCGCCCGTGTAACAAAAACAACACTTTCAATGTACCATTTTATCCCTTTTAACAAATTCTGCCATTTTAAAAATTGTACCAATGAGAATAAATAAAATACATCTGTTATATCACCTTTTCTCAAATTTCAGTTCAGTTCATCTTTAAAGTCTGAAATAAAACAGAAATATTCCAGCACTTTCTGTGATGTAGTATGTTTGCTTATTATACAGTAGGAAGTAATAAGAATGACTCTTTACATTAAGGTAATAGCCTAGGGTTATTAGGCTGAGAACAGGGTGTTGGGGGAATCACTTTTTCTCTCTTTTTCATCAAACCGCAGTTTTTGCAAGTTCACGCAATTTCATTGCATATTCCATCGCATTTATTAAGAAAACGTGCCGCATAATCAAGGATTTTTGCCCGCAACTATCACAAAAAACTCTTTTTTTCAAAAAAAGCATTTTTCTGGAAGGACTAACCTTTGGGTCAAATCACCAAACAGCTTTTGTCCCCCCCACTTTATAATGACTTCTACGCCCCTGGGTCCAATGGGTACACACGCTTATAAATCATACATAAGTGATAAGTGACAGTCATACATAATCTGTGCAAACGGTTTTCCTTTATAAAATACCTTATAATTAGACAAATGGATAAATTTAGATTGATTTACTCAAAGAATAGCATTTAGATTAAGTGTATACTGAAGATCTGTCTTTGTATTTCTTTATCTGGGGCTGTTACTAATCAAAGGCTAACCTAGAACCAGTCTATGGTACTTTAAATCATTGAACTGAGATCTACAACCACATTCGAGTACCAGCTGGAGGTTTGTGTGTTACAGTCTCAACACAAGCTTGTCTGTGTAGCCACAGTAGACAGCTCAGCATGTTCAGATTGCCTACAATTGGCACAGTTCCCTTTAATTGTCACGGGTTGGTTCAAGGAAGACGGAGAAGAAGGTTGAATTAAAACTTTCATTAAATAAAGTAAACTCAGGAACAGGCAAACAGGTCAGACAGCGATATGATAAACACAAACAAAACCAGACACTGAAGTGAAGACAGGCAGGAACTTAAATACACAGTGAAGATGATTACAAAATGACAGGCAGCTGTGAGGGAGGTTATCCGTGTCCATGGAAACAGATTGATGGCGGGAAACTCAGACGAGAGAAGACACGAGGCAAATCAAAACAAACAGACAGTCCAAAGAAGCCTAGTGGTGACATTAATATTATATAGTTTACAATGCAATACTTGTTTAATTTCTTTTACTTCTTCTCCATCTTCTGTATGACTCTCTAAGTTAGTGACTGAAGTTTATTAAGCAGATCAATGTTGGGATCAGGGTAAAAAAAATCCCACCAACCAACTGGTGAATGCCCAAGTTTACTGTCATTTGCAAACCCATTATAGCCCAGTTTATGTTACAAAATTAGAGCCAGGATTTGGAGTTAGACAATGTGAAGATAAAGTGAACCTGCATGGTTTTGTGTTTAATGCATGTGACCATTTATCAAACCATGCCATAGTTTCAAAGTGAACTAAACTCAAGAAGACCTCCTGACATGGTTTGAGTTATTTTGGAGGTTTCACATACACTTGCACTATTTTCAAGGCTTTTTTTTTCTTGTGCAATCTACACTAGTGGCAGTGTGCTGCTGAAAATCTGCACAAACAGCTTCTCATACATGCACATTGGCAGTTCTTGTTCTTTCTGTTCATCAAGATACAATAAAATGTGCTTTTTCAAATGTGTCTGCTGCTTGCATCTAAACAATTGCATTTCTTGTCAGATTTCTGAGATGTCTTACAAGTCTCATACAGTCACTTAGATGAGCAAAAGTCACATGCCATTGCCTTCATCTGATTGTTGCCAGGTGGTAAAATCATGGTTGGGATCTTTTGAAATAATGAATACAATGCACAAAAAATACAATGCATGCTATAGACCTTATGCACCAGAGAAACATGGGCACTGTCATCTTTAGAATATAGTCACTTAAAGGAGAACTCCGCAAACAATGAACCTTTGGTCTAATAAAACATTGGTACCTAGTCAATCGTTCTCTGAGATTTGTTTTCATGATAATTCGAATGTAAAGAGTTTTATCTATAAAAACTGTTTAGCGTAAAATGCTAGCACTGGGGGCATTGACTAAGTAAAAAGAAATCGCTAGTTTATACCACTAACAAGGCTCAAAATAGCCCCACACTAACGCAGTAACATAATTAGTGTCCATACATGCAAAACGAAGCATTGAGAACTTTGTAAGTGTACAGACCGTTTAATAAGAAGATACTTTATAAAGACAATTCACTTTGTGTATACACAGCAGGCGCCATCTTTAGAATATAGTCTTGAATAAGTCGATCACCGAACGCCGTTCATACAGTTCAGAAGTTCGCTGAACTTCATACAGTTCAGATCACTGAGCACGACGTTCGGGATCGAACTTCTGGAGACTATATTCTAAAATGGCGCCTGCTGTGTATACACAAAGTGAATTGTCTTATATAAAGTATCTTGTTATTAAACGGTCTGTACACTTACAATGTTCTCAATGCTTCAGTTTTGCATGTATGGACTCTCATTATGTTACTGCGTTAGTGTCGGGCTATTTTGAGCCTTGTTTAGTGGTATAAACTGAGCGATTTGTTTTTACCTAAGGCGGGCATACACTGTGCGAATTTCGTCCGATTTTAGCCGAATTCTGACTCCATTTAACCATTTCATCTGCAGCAAAAAAATACATTTAAAAAAAAAACGAAAGAGGGAGATCTTTAAGCGGGATAATCCACTTATAGTTGTGCATAAAACTATTTTCATCCACTTCATGGAGGAAACCACCTCCGGTTAACATCGGCGGGTTATTTGACCACCACGTCATGAATTAAAATCATTGTTCTGTTAGCCCGAACTTTGTAAAAAACTATTTAACTTTTAAGGTGAATGTATAATAATTAAAATCCATTGTAAAAGTATCATGCCATTGTTTAGTTTGTTTATTTGATATATTTTATTCACTTTACAGCATCCATCCCTCAGAGGTCCAGAAATAAAATCTTGCATAGCTGTCTTACAAATGTTGCCATATAAAGGATCTTGTCTGCTATATCAGTCATAATTATCATAATGTCTACAGAATGTTTTTGTTGTGTTTGAAGCTGTATAGGCCTATGTTTGCGTCTCTTCAAACAGATTTGTGAGTCGGCATCCCCAGTCGACATGTAAATAATTTGTCCTTTCTTCTAATACACAACAAAACCCATAAATTATTGTATAATCTGCATACAAAAAGTTCTGTAGTTCAAACTAGCTACAAATTACTGTTGCTTACCTCCAGTTCGTGTTGCATAATGGATAATATTACCCACGTCTTCCAAGCCACCTGCGATGTAACACCTCTTTTATTAATTTGTTAAACAATGTTTTTGAAATAAACCTGTTTTTAATTTTCATTAATTATGGCAATGTTCGGACATATTATAGACTCTTCTTTTTTATATGCCTATAATTTATTGTAATTGACTTAAATGGTTTAGACAATTTTTAATGAGGAGTAAGATTATGTAATATTTTATTATCCTCACAGCACGTTGGTTGTGCAGTGAAAATATTGCGTGGCAAATTAATTACAATAGCGGATCAATTTAATAATAAAATTAGCCTATAGGCCTCCCCTAATAATTATAATACAATATTACTAATATAATTAAATGCATAAATTGAAAATGCTAAATCATCTTGATATTGATAGCAGATGCTTGTTTTGACAATATCTCTGGATACATACACGTATATAGGCGCAATCCCGGGGGTTATCGCAGATATTACACGTATAGTGTGAGCAGTGAAGTCGCAGCTCGACGATCGGACCGTACAGTGTGAGCACATAAATCCTGAACTTTGGCTTTGCATCGCATGCGATTTACTCGTTGAGTGTGAGTAGGTACCTTGCTGAAATCGCACAGACATCGCACAGTGTATGCCCGCCTTTAGTCAATGCCCCCAGTGCTAGCATTATACGCTAAACAGTTTTTAGAGATAAAACTCTTTGCATTCGATTGTCATGAAAACAAATCTCAGAGAACGATTGACTAGGTACCAATGTTTTATTAGACCAAAGGTTCATTGTTCGCCGGAGTTCTCCTTTAAGCCCTATTCGCACGGGATTAGTATTATCTAAAGACCTGTAGTAATTTGTAATAATTGCGGAGTTTGTCTGTGATCGTAATCCCGTGCGAATCGGCCATGTCTGTAATTTGTAAAGTAATAATTCCCCCGCAAATTACCTACTATATTACGCCGAACACTGAGGTCCTGTGATAATATTAGTCCTGTGCGAATTGAACATCTCTGTGATTTGGCCGTGTCGTATATCATTTTTTCAAGGTTTTTGTTTCATCTGTACCTTTTTATCCATCTTTCACGGAGAATAGAGGCTGAGTTAGAGTGTTTTGATAGTATTTTGGGTGCAGGGGTCATATCACTACAACTATACAATTTGCAGAAAGAGAAAGCTGAAATCCATAAGAGCAAAAAACAAAAAAACGATTAGATGGAGATGAATGACATGTTTATGTGACCGGGTGTTCTCCTCCCATGTTGTTTATTAAGTAATTAGAGCTCGCTGCCTAACAAATTTTCTTTAATCAAATGACTTATCTTGATCTGCCATAAATAGCCTATCGCCACTCTTGTTGACACGTAATTTCCGTTTGACCCGGGGTTTCCCCTTTGCTTCCAGCGTACTTGCATGGTGACTGCGGCGGTATGCCAGTTTTTTCCGCGTCTGAACGATACTCTCTTTCTTCTGGTAAGCTGTTACCCCAGTAAGTGATTGAAACTGCTAAGTATAAGTCTGACGAGCCGGTATCACGTCAGCTTGTTTCAGGCAAGGGTGAATCAGTGTGCGACGCTGCAGGATCAAAACGAAATCAAGCGATCTAAAAGATAGACCGTTCCAGAGTGATTGACTGAGTCTATGGTCGGGTAAGTTTTATCACGAAAGAGACGGGTACTGTGTTTGTAGGCATTGATTAGGAGCGTGCGTGTTATTTTTAGCTTGTTTCAGGCGTAGGCAAATCAGTTCAGTGCGCGCGCAGGACCAAAATGAATTCACAAAGGAGTTTGTGACTGAAATTGACGCAATTTTATCATCGGGTAAGTCTTCTCCTTTTTGGGTTGAGAACATTGGGTTTTCGTGCGGGCGTTTAACCATTGTGTTTCCCTTCTAAGAAGTTTGAGCTCATTCTTTTCCTTGCCTGCTGCCAGAATCTAATGCGAGGAATCGCCGTTGTCCTACTACTACCTAACGTTACTGTTTGGTGTGTTATTTAGTTAATATGCATGGTTTATTATATGTGAGCTGAATGACTGGTATTACTTTGCTTTTGTTTTGAAATTATTTTCTGTGAGAATTCTGGTGTTTGCTGATTTACTTTGTTTTCGAATTATTTTCTGTGAGAATTCTAGTGTTCTCTGATTTATCCTTATCTGTTTTTGTTTTGATTTATAACCCAATTGTGACTTGTCTAATTCTTGTGTGTGTGTGTGTGTGTGTGTGTGTGTGTGTGTGTGTGTGTGTGTGTGTGTGCGTGGCGTGCGTGTGTGTGTGTGTGTGTGGGTGTGTGTGTGTGTGTGTGAGTTTTGCACTGTTTGCTAGATGCTGAGGGCTGCAGTCAGGAATCCTCCCCAGTTTCCTACGTGTGTTGTGGTGGTTTGAACACTGGGTGTTGTGTACAGTGAGACGCACGGACTTTGTGTGAGTGATTAGAGTGTACTCAAAGGTGTGGTACGATTCCTTGTCCTTAGCCCTCAGCCAAAAGCTCTTGAGTGTAAATGTTTTATTGCATTAGTGTTTCTGTATTGACCTTCGAATGACTGCATCTCTTCTGACAACATACCTTTGTTTGTCAACTGCTGCGGTGTCTGGCCTGGTATGCTTTGTCTTTTAATGTTTATTAAAGTTTTGTAATAAAGAACTCTTTTGTATGACACTCATGTCTCTGTTTATCACTAGTGCAACCAACTTGTGTGCCTTTATATAGTGTATCAATCATTCTCTGTGTATTTATCAGAGTGGCGTAGTCGGGTTTCTGCAAACTGCATTCATTTAGTAGTTAGGCTTTTGTGTCTGACTTCTAGTCTAATCTCATGCCACATTTAGCAGCATACGGTAAGGACAGTTCTTCTGTTTATTATATACAGCTAGACATAATAACGA
Source organism: Hybognathus amarus (assembly GCA_030378365.1). NCBI lineage: Eukaryota > Metazoa > Chordata > Actinopteri > Cypriniformes > Leuciscidae > Hybognathus > Hybognathus amarus. Next base: position 7,813 of record JAQIUQ010001559.1, read on the forward strand.
CAAGACATTTCAAAGCTATAGCCTAATGACATCATATGTGCGCACTTGCGCTCACGTCATGGCGGATTCGCTATTTACATGGCAGAACTTGCATGCAGAAAGACTGAACACTTCTGCAGAGAGGAAACGCACAAGCAAACCATCTACAGGACAACCCGGACTACACCATATCTACCATATGTACATAATAATCTTTTACATTGCAATCCTTTTATTTTCAATATTTGGCATGTTTGTGTGCTGCTGCATGACCCTGTGTGTGTAATAAGCAGAGTGCAGTCTATTTCAGTTGCCTCAAAATAGCAATGTGCCAACAATGCAGCGCACAGATGGGCACAAAAGCATTTGCTATTTAAACCACGTGGCACAGGAAATGATAATGAAAATGATAACGGTGTTGGGCTGAAACTGGCAAAGAAAAAAAAAAAAAACTTGTGTCGCACCTGCCGCTGCATTGCGCCAGGTGTATGAGAGAGCCTAGAATGTTCACCAGAATCAGCTTATGCTGAAATTGGGCATCATAATGGCTCACCCGCAGATGCTAATGTCAGCTAAGCCCAGATCTCTTTGTATCTCATTCACCAGCTTTCATTTTACTATTTTTTTACTGTATTATTAAAAGCATGATGTTTTTACTGCTTTGTAAGCATTTGCACTTCCATGAGGAAATGCAAATCTAGTTTTTATTAATATCAGTATCCAGGCCTAGTGATGCCTCTCAAGGGAATTTAAATAAATACAGGGGGAGTGGTAAAAATATATCTAGGGAGAAGAGACGGAGCAGAACAGATGGCTGTGAGAGAGGAGCAGGAGGATGGGCGAGCAACATCTCACCCCTCACTCGCTCTGTTGACAGCTCCCATCCTCCATCTTCTCCCTAGTGCAAAGCGAGCTGGGTAATTTTACTTGTGTACAATCCAGCCCCAGGCAGCACTCTGTAATAAGCATGGCACAGAAGCACAGGTAAATAAATCTGTGTGATGAAGCACCATACACCACAAGGATGACAAGTACCTCCACTACTGGCTCCAAACAGCATTTCAGTACCTACTGTATATCTGCCATGGCGCAAGAATTCATATGAGGATATTCATTTTGGGATCTAACAACAAAATGACAGAGTGGAAAAAGACTCAAAATGTCCAAGCAGCTATATTTTACAATAACATTAGGTTGCTGGTGAGGTGTTTAACCAAGGTCTTGATAAAAAAATATTCTCCCCCAAACAATCCAAAAGCAAAGCAAATTTTGTTGGCAATCCTCAGAGTATATGAGAGGAATAACAGCATCTTAGAAAACTGAAACACTCTGAACAACACAACAGACCTTCATATTCGAGGACGCTTCTGCTCGCCAGGATACCTGGGGTTTGGTGGAGGCTGGGGGCAGTGTTGGAGGATGCTCGCTCGATTTCCGTGGTTACCAAAATGGGGGAGACGCGGAGGGAGCTTCAGTGAGTTGTGCATTGTCGTAATTGGGAGAGGGGTGTAAAGACCATCCTCAAATGCATTCATGTCCTTCAACAAGGAGTCTAATTCTGGTTCAGGGTCATAGAGATCCCCTAAGAGAAAAAGAGAGAGAAACTATGGTTGGTTTTTAACCAAATTAGCATTTAAAGCCCAGACCTGGCAATTTTCTGAAATCACTACTTACACTCCATGTAGGGCCATTTAGACACCTCAGGATGATATTGTTTAAAATAGTTCATTTACATACACTGCCGGTCAAAAGTTTAGAATAATTATGTATTATTAATTATAATATAATATAATTATAATATTATGTTTTTGAAAGAAATCTCTTATACTAAGCAAGGCAACATGAAATATTTTAAACTTGAAATATAACTGTTATCTATTATAGATAATAATAAAATAATAATAATAATAATAATAAACGGTGTCATCGAGAGAGCATTTTAAACATTCATTTCTGTAATGATGTCAAAGCTGAATTTTCAGCATCATTACTCCAGTCTTCAGTGTCACATGATCTTTCAGAAATCATTCTAATATGCTGAGTTGGTGCTCAAGAAACATTCCTTATTATTATCATTGCTGAAAAAAGTTTGGGAAGAGTAGAAGTAATGCTTTTATTCAGCAAGGATGCATTAAATTGATCAAAAGGGACAGTGAAGACATTTATAATGTTACACAATATTTCTATTTCAAATAAATGCTGTTTTTTTTATTCAAAATATCCTGGGGAAAAATGTATTACTGTTTTCACAAAAATATTAAGCCTTTTCTGAAGGATTTCTGAAGGATCATGTGACACTGATCAACAAAGGACAAAAAAAGTATTTTAAATGTCACATTTTCACGCATTATATTTCATTAAGAAGATGTTTAAATTGTTCCATCCTCCACAGCAGTCAAGTCATTCTCCATTCAGCATCTTCAAACAGCATGTCGCATTAGGCTATGACAGTGAGCACAAGAAAAACTTTCTTCATGATGCTAAAAGGTCTGTGCTTTTGTTTAAAAGGACTGTATTTTAATGAAGTTTTTTAGTGATTCTGAATGGTGTGGTACTCGCTATAGTGTCTGTTAAATGAAAGTGTTAGTAGCGGACTGAATAAATCATGTCATTTCACATCTCACAGTAACTAGAATTTAAATCCCTGATGAACAAGGATCAGTAAAATGTTGAATAGATGCTATACCTTAGGTGTTGCACACATACAATATCTCTAATCTTTTGTGTTCTAAACTTCTTTAATTTATTGGAGCTAGGATCATCCATGACTACAAAAAAAATTTAGCTTTAAAGCACATCATCATGTGCTCTGAATTGCTATAAGTGCATTTATGCCACTCTGCATTGGATACTATCAAACTTTTTCGCAATCAAGAAATAAATGTGTAGCCTTTATATTTTTCCCACCTTATCCATCATCTTATTTATCATCTCTGTTGTCCTGTTAAAATAAATTTACATTTGCATAATCACCAACAATTTTGTTTAAATATTTTCAGCATTTTATCAGATTTGTAACAATCTGTTTATAAACCTGTTGTCAACTAAACACAGACTTGCATGTTTAATTTTTGAAAGTTAAGAATTTAAAGGGTTACCCAAAAATTAAAATTAAGTAATTAATTACTTACCCTCATGCTGTACCAACCCCGTAAGACCTTTGTTCATCTTCGAACACAAATGAAGAATTTTTTGATTCAATTTGAGAGGTGGATCACTGCTACATAGGATGCCTAAGGGATTGAAACTTGATACGGCTCAGAAAGTCATTGAAGAAAATGTTTAAATATTCCATGTGACTACAGTGGCTCAAGCATAAGTTTATTCAAGCGACGAGAATACTTTTTGTACGAAAAACAAACAAAAATAATGACTTTATTCGACTATTCCTTTTCTTCCTTGTGGGCCTAGACAAGAGTTCAAGAGACTTTCCACGACGCATGTGCAAGAACTGAACAAGAAGTAGTTGAAAAAGATTGCAGTTCTCGCACATGCGCCGTGGAAATCTCTTGAACTCTCGTCCTCAGGCCCACAAGGAAGAAAAAAGGAATAGTCGAATAGTCATTATTTTTGTTTGTTTTTTTTGTACAAAAAGTATTCAGTTGTTCTGTCAATCAGCTTACACTTCCGTCACTTGTAGTTCCTATAGGGGATTATCATGCTTCCGGGTTTCATGGGTGGGATCTGTCAACTTTGTGCATGTCCACTTCCGATGCAGTTGCCTGAGACGAATGCTATTTATGTCACTGCTCTGTTCCACTTTGTAAATCTAACCAACAACACTAACCCTACTTAAAGGAGCTGTATGTAAGATTGTGGCCAAAACTGGTACTGCAATAACATTCAAAATACCGTAGAGCAGTGTATCCCCTTCCCCCGACTCGAGGTTGCCAGATAGGCGGCAGGATCCAACATTTTTCATCCGACACATTTGTAGCGGCTGACTGGTAGATTCGGTGGAGGGTGGAGCATCATACCAAAACACAACATGACAACATCAACATCAGTTGAGGGCTGCAACTTTACTTTTTAAATGACAATATCCTGGCTGGACTACTGTTGTCAGTGATATAAGTATTTGAAATGAACATGATTTCTTAATGTCTAGTGATATATCAGGGCCATTTTATGATTATTTTAAATAAATTTCTTACATACAGCTCCTTTAAGTTTTCATGGATTCCCGACTGAATTGAGTATAAGGAAGAAGTGGATTAAAACTTTAAAATAAAACAAGGTAGCACATTTGTTTGCAGCTGGCACTTTAGTGAATCAGACTAATTTACCAGGGATGCTGTATAAATAAACTTAGTGTAGTCCTTCATCAGTTCGCCAGTCGAGATTGGTGATTCAATCGGAAGTGGCAGTGAAAACAAATGTGAACACTATCACAACTAAAAAAAGAGTCCTCTCCCTTTTTCTCTCTGTTCAATCGGATCACTAAAAGAAGTCTTGGTTCTTGTAAAGATTGAAGCCAATTGTGAAAATCCAATGCAACTATTGCCACTGAGAATGGTTTCTTTGTTCTTTTGCCTGGATGTTACAACAAGAAATATACAACATAAGAACCATGAACATGCAAGTACGTTGTTAAATTATTATATACATTTACAATTAAATCTCTTTTTTTTCTTTTTTTATGTCAAAGAGGATTGGCTGATAAAAAAAAATAAAAATAAAAAAAAAACATTTGGAAATCCCTGCAAGCAATATGTGTCTGAAGCAATATGTGACTATGTGACAGACTGACAGAAAAAGATCCTTTTTGAAAAGATCCTTTTTGGTAACACTTTATGCCGATAGTCCACTTTAGACATTCAACTAAATATAAGATACTTTGCAACTACATGTCAACAAACTCTCATTAGAGTATTAGTAGACTGTTAGTAGACAATTTTCTTAATATCTGCTAACACTTTATTCTGATGGTCCCCGAACAGACTATAAGTAACTTGGCAACTGCAAGTCAACTCATTATACCTGAACCCTACCTAACCATAACCTAACAGTCTACTAACAGTATATTAATACTCTAATGAGAGTTAGTTGACAAGTAATTGCAAAGTTACTTATAAATACTTTCTAAGTTACTTTGTTGAGAATTATTCGAAACAAAGACTATCTAGTCTAGACTATCTAGACTAAATAAAGTGGAACCTCATTTTTCTGTGGACAATGCCTTTAACCTTTCTTTGTAGAATGTAAAATCTTTTCTGGCTTACCCTAGTTAGTTAGCCAAATAACATTTTACATTCTTTCAGAATATTCAGAAAATCTTTATTACCTTTAGCCACGACCTTTGTCTCTTTTGCCTCCCTGCTTTCTGTGCTCAGCCAGATGCCCATGGCCACGTCTCCTGGCTTTACGATTGAACTCTCCCTCTGGTGAATGATTTCCTCGCCGCATATGAGCAGGACCCCTGACTTCGACCTCCACCCTCATACTGTCTCCAGGCCCCATCTCCAGCCTTACAGGGCTCAGGCCCTCTGAGACTTGTTCCATCATCCTCCAGTCGGTCCACAAGCCTTCGAGAGTGCACCCCAGCATTATCACTCTCTTTGCGTGACCAGTGTCTTCTTCGCTGGCTGTCGCCCAGAGGACTCATGTCAGGGTCTGGCTTGGAGTCAGTGGTGGAGGTGGGAGACCTGGTCAGTCTCTGTTTGGCATTTTCAGATGGAATCTCAGAGCTGTGCGAGGTGTGGGACAGTGTGATAAGGAGCAGGGCAAAGAGACGACAGAAGCCTGGAGCTGCCATCTTCAAACACAGCGCCACCTGCTGGTTAGGGGGAAATCAGGTCAGTTTAAAACAGACAGAGGGATACAGTATATTTGCACTTTAAATACATTTGAGTGTACAAATCTTATTTATTGCATATAAGGGATCATTCATTCCTGAAATTTCATTAACTATAAGAGGAGGTCACACCACATGACGTTTAGAACTAACACTGACTTGTCATAAAGTCATCAAACTTTCTGATAAGGTAAGAGACTAATGGACCCTTTTTAAATGCTGTCATGACATGTATTAACCCTCAGGTGCTCTTCGGTCATTTCTGACCGAAAAATTTTCTTTTTTGAAATTTTAAAAATCACAGCTTCATCGGAATGTTACGAAACTTGGTGACTTTTATGGCATTATGTATGTGAACACAAAAAAATGTAGGTCATGATCTGAGCATGCTAAGTGGTCTTAAAAAAATAGTCACACTTGTGGTCTTTGGTCAAAAATGACCCCATATAGTAAATGAATGGGAAATTGTAAAAAAAAGAAATATATATATATATATATATATATATATATATATATATATATATATATATATATATATATATATATATACCATATATATACACCATTTCCATGGCAAAAATAAACCATAAATATTGCATAAATATTAATAAATTCAATTAAATTGTCTCAAAATACTAAATTAAAAAGAATAAATATTATAGAACAAAAATAAATTACATTGGTTTTACTGGGATGGAGAAAGTTTAATTTTTAGGTGTCCGGTCACTTTTGACCGGAAGATAACAAGTGTGACTCCGAAACGAAGAGCACCTGAGGGTTAATCTTTCAATAATTGTTACATTTTCATTTTTAAAAAGTTGAATATACATTTATAACTCTTTAGTCTGTGCTTTATTAGCTTTGCATAAAAATACCAGAAAACTGGTAAAGGTACGGCAGAAAACTTCTTTTGCCGTATTGGTCATTCGTTGGCTCTGAATTGTCAAAACACCTTTCAAAATCCTTGCTATGGATGCAAAAAAACAAAACAAAAAAAAACACAGAAAATCTTACCAGATCTGAATATTTTTATGACTGATGAAAGTTTCTGAGGCAGTGTGCAAATGTGATTGACAAAACGCGAGGTCATATTTATTTGTTAACGTGAGGAAAAATTTCAGACAAAAATTTCGTACCTAATGTAATGTATCTAATGTATATATCTAACATTTGAGGGAGAGACAGCAAATTTGACATCTTTCTTCTGAAAAAAGTAACCAATCTCTGTACTATCTTTTAGAAAGTCATAGAAATGTTATTGTAGAGTTTGCTATTGGGAAAAATGAGTACGCAAAGAAATATTTATATTTGTTGTAATTTTTTTTGCCACAAAAAAATAGCATTATAATTTAAAAACCTAAAAACATGCTCATCATGGAAAAGGTGTTATTAGTAAGTATTAGTATAAGTGACTGTATGTATAAATTACATTTTTAATGTATTTTTTAATACATATTAATAAAATAAAACTATTATTTAATTAATATATTAATCATCATGTTGTTAACACACTTACAGACTACTCATAATATCCCATTAGATTGACAGACCACTCATAACATCTAACTGCACATCTCAATGTTTCTGTACAAGAATCCAGCCCTGACAAAATTTTTGGATGTTATGGTCAATATCCCCATATGCTTATTGTATCCCCAATAATGCTTATTATAATTTATCTCAATTAGCTAAGCTTAAATCCATCAAAACTGGAAAAAGTTTCTAAGGAAAAAACTTTCGACTGACACATTGGCTAGAAGTTTAAATCAGGACATCTCAAACCAGAGCATCATACACCCACAAACATACTTACATATTTAAATAATAGCCTTGCTTTGCTTTGCTTTGACATGAAATAAACAAGAGCTCAAAGGCAACCTAAATGTGTTGAGAAAACTTGCCAGACTAAATATCATGTTTGGAATAAGAGGATCCAAAGGAAGAATCTTTCCTCAGGTGGCATATCAAAGTTATTCAGGAGGTTCTTGCCATGCATTTCACCATGCAAATCAGTGACATGGGTCTTACTTTGATCAGTCTGAGGTCTCCTCTCATCCTCAGTTTATCCCCTTAAGTAAATCTGGCCCCTTCACTCTGTATTTTGTCCCTAGCTGTTCACGTTGCCAGACACCAGGCATCTATCCCTGCATTTAAAACTGGCACCAGAGGTACTGATTACAAGATGCTAACTTTACATCTAAAATGTCTTTATATTTCAGATTATTTGTCATATTTGTAATGATAGAGAAAGGTTATTATTATGATGGATTCAAGTCATGTTGGAATGATTTAGGAATGTCACCAATAATTACCTCTGGGAAACTCAGGAAGTAAAGTTTGTATACATTTTGTGTATTATTGATGAGGAATAGCAATAAAGCTTACCAGAATATACCATTCATTTAACCAGTTATGTGCTATCAGGCTTGTGTGATCAAACCACTTTTTTCTAGTAATAACAAACTTCCTGCCTTTATTCAGCGAAAGAGAGCAAGAAATATGAAATTGCCCAACAAGACAATTTTATTCTAGACTAAAATCACTTGATGCTGAAGATAGTAAGACTAGTTAGGTCAATTCAAATTCAATGTAAAAATTGAGAAGAAATTTAGAAATGTGCCCAAGCCCTTATTTGAAAGGCACGGCATTGTATGACTCCAACGCATTGTAAATCTTTTTTTTTTTAATAAAATGCAATCACAACCAAATACACTGCATGCTGATTTCCTAAGGGCTGAACTGAAAAGGAACTACACATGTAGAAATATGCAAGTGAAATCCTTATTCGTTAAGGTGTACATATTAACATATCCTCATTAGGCAACAAAATGAATTAAATTCTATGGATAATTAAACGTCGGATTGGAGATTTTGGTGGCAAAAGGTGGATAAAACACCAGCCATTTAACTATTTATGAACATAAACAAAGGTAATCTACATCACAGGAGTAGAAAAGATGTAACTTGTACTGGTAATGTAGTTTGGCATCTGCATGAAGACAATACTGAAAAAATGGCTAAACCAAAGGCAGGTCTTAAATGTACAGGAAATAACAAGCCACTAAACTAGAAACAGCCTTGCTGCGTCCCAATTCGCCTACTTGTACTACGCCCTAAAAGTATGAACTCTTTTTGTGAAGAAAAAGTATATACTTTTGAGTGTGCAGCAAAAAGAGTAGGCAAGCTTTGGGACATACTATCACGTCATCTTTAACGGACAGATACAGATCGCGTGCTGCGTGCATCCTGTCACCATAAACTGCCCTGTCAATCATCTCGTCACAGTTAAAATCCTCCATTCTATCTAAATTTGATTTCCTACCATTTTCAGAGCACGTTCATCTGCCAGTCTTGGGTCTTTCATGCAGAGACTCTCCTCGTGTTTGCAATTTTAATATAATGATGCATTTAAAAAGTAATGGCTAAACGTGTCTTTACAAAAGTTCACAATGCTGCTGCATATGCAATATAATGTAGACAAATTCATTTTTGTCAGGTTAGATACTGATAATTAATCACTCAAACCTGTTTATCTAAACCTCTCAACACAGCCGGGAATCGTGCGCCTCCGTGTCTGTAGTTTTTTAACACTTTTTACTCGTTTTTTAGTTCTAACCGAATCCCAGTCCACCGCGCAATGGTTTGTGGGCAATATCAGCCGTTACAGTGTGCATCGAATCTACACTTCGGATTCTGACCGGAAGTAGTAGACCATCCGGGTATCTTTGAAACACTCATTTCAACATACTACGGTTTGGGACGTACTAATTCTATTTTCGAATACTATTTAGGACGGATAGTATGGGAATTGGGACGCAGCTCCTGTTTCTAGTTTAGTGGCAAACAGGTAAAGGTTTCAAACAGGTGTACAGCATAATCAGTTCCTATGGAAACAAATTAGTGACTAGAACAAAGGAAACCAAAAAGAAACACAGGAAACAAGAGTATACAAGCTAAAAGTCCATGGAACAAACTGAAACTAAACGTAACTCAAAGGTCTCGCAAAGGTCTTTTCGTTGTTGTTGTTTTTTGATTTTTTTTTCTTTAAAGTGGAGGGAACATGCACAAATGACACTTACCCTATCACCCTATTAATTTCTTTATATGTGAAAGATTTGAGAAAATTAAAGTACACCTATTATTCATTTGGGCTGGCTGAATATCTGTACAACATTCCATATAGTACATATTACAGAAAAAAGCTCCAAAAATGTTTTTCCGCTTAAGATGCATGTTAAACTATCAAAGGTGGACATTACTCTTCATCGCCTTGGTGACTGGAGAGCACATTAAGAAGATGATTGCAGCTCCATCTCACACCATTATTGCCTTTTAATTGGTATCTCAGAGCTATGATTTAGGTAATGAATCAAGCTCAATGACATAAAGCAGAATTTAATGAGAGTCTGGTACAGCTGATGGTAATGAGAAGAGTTTAGTATGCCATGGTTTATATAACAATGTGCAATACAATAATGTTTATAAAACACATTTAAAAACAACCGAGGCTGACCAAAGTGCTGTACAGAAAAAAATAAAACTAAGAAAATAAAAAAAAAATAGCTGCGAGCAGCGAATTCCAGCGGCCCAAGCCGGTGGCACCGCAACCCCGGTGCCTTTAGTTACCTTTAGTTACCTAAAGGCACCGGGGGTGAGCGGTACCGCCGGCTTTGGCCCTTCATCGCTGCTCGCAGCTATATTTATATATATATATATTAGTGCTGTCTAAACGATTAAAATATTTAATCAGCGATTAATCGCATTAATGTCATAGTTAACTCGATTAAATCGCACATTTTTATCTATTCTATATATCTTTTGATTTCTTTTGATTTCTTTTTGTTACATTATTTTTTCTCATTTTAATGCTCTTATCAACATGGAAAAGTGGATTGGCTTGTTTAGTGCAAATGTTTTTTTTATTATTATTATTGAAAATAACATTGGAATAGTGTTAAATTTCACACTATATAAATAATCTCACACAATGTAACACTGTCTACCAATAAAAGGGTGAAAAAAATACTGACTGGTCCTAATATTGACGAGGGGTGGAGAATTCGCATCAGCTGTGTGTGTGTGTGCTTGGCCATCATCAAGTGGTGTTTCAGACTGGACGTGCTGCAATGATGATAGCTCAGTTCACAACGACAAAACACACAGATCACTTGGTCTTGTCAATGGGACAGTTTGGCAACTTTTTAAAAGTAAACTTTCCAATTCAGAATCTTAGGGCATCCATTTCGGTGTCTCGCGCTCGTCATCCACTCAAAACGTAACGTTACTATTTGGCCGGCTCGCAAGCCCAAACGAGTGTGTGCGGCACAAAACATCCTCACGCTGCGCTCTGAAACCCATTCATTTCAATGGCTTGCGCCGCGCGAGGACGTTTTGTTGCTTCTTCGACCAAAGAGCAAGCGGATCTAGCTAGATCGAAAACAAAACAACAGGCATGCCACAAACACACGTTTCGGCTTTGACTGGATGACGAGCGCGAGACGGCGAATGGATCAGGACGCATGCCGCGTCCTGTTGCAAAAGCATGTGACAAAAAGACCGTTAATCGCGCAATGAAAAAAATTAATGCCGTTAAAATGGGTTTGCGTTAACGCCGTTAATAACGTGTTAAACTGACAGCCCTAATATATATATATATATATATATATATATATATATAAAGCCGGTGGCACCGCCACCTTGGTGTCTTTGGGGTTATTCTGCACGATGTGCGAAAATGTAGCCCCAGCTTTGGGAGGATTTAATTTCATTCAGCTTCAATTACCAATTTGTAGTTTACCAATTTATCTTACTTTTATTTAAACCAAACTATACATTTAAAAGATTAGGGTTATATGCATATTTTGTCATTTAAAAAAAAAATACAAAGTTGTTATGCAAAAAGACAAGGACTTGCAGGAAAAATCTACAGTCAGCCACACACACACACCCACGCACACACATAAACACAGACACCAGCAACCCCTCCCCCCTCCTCCCCTCCCTCACAGAGACAGACAAGAGACAAGAAAGAGACAAAATACACATTCAAACTACAATATCTGACTTTCTTTTGGTCTGAGCTTCTTACTGTTAATTTGAAAGTTGATCGGCTTGACAAGAACAATATACATGGCAAGTTTTGTGACTATAGGTAAAACGAGCAAAGTTATAACACATTTTCTGTGTCCTTTTTTAGTCATAAAATTCATTTCCTCGCCACGGCCAAACCGTTAGAGATATCAAAAATCCGTACCGGAATTGAGCATCCTCAATGTCTTGAATTCATGCACACCGAGTTTGGTGGTGATTGGTAAACACATGCATTGTAATTTGATGTATTTCTCCTATGAGATTTTTTCAAACAACCCATAATTCCCAACTTCCATTTGAACTGTCGTAAAAACTTAGAGCACGAAAGCTGTTTGACCTGATGTGTACCGAGTGTACCGAGTTTCATATTATTACATGCAAGTGTGTTTGATTTATGGACCAAATTTTCAGATCAAGTTTATGGACCAAGTTAATTTAATTAATAAACTAATTATATAAAACTATTGTCAATGTACTACAATTAAACTGGTTATATTATGCCTTTACTTATACAAAATTAAAATAAAAACTTTTTAAAACATACCAGGCTTAAGAAATGTATTTTTTTATACAGGCACACAGCAGTAAAATGGTTAAGCCCCCTCCCCCTACAAATCACACACACAGACACAAAGACAGAGAGAGAGACGTAGGCTCAGAGAGAGCATGACTACATTCAAACAAAAATATCTGACTTTCTGTGGCACCTAGCTAATGAGTGTCAATTAGAAAGTTGTCCGGCTCAGAGGAGTACAATATACATACCGATTTTTGTAACTGTAGAAAAAACTAACAACCCAACTTTTGGAGGTTGTAATAAGAGGTTGATTTCAAAGCATTGTGAAAGTGACACACTTCCTGCTGCCAGTTGGTGGCGCTATGACTTTGACTCACAATAGTCACATCCATGTGATCGTCCTCTACAGCGAACACACTGCTGAAGTTTCATCAAGATCAGTTAATGTATGCTGAAGTTATAACACACTTCCTGTTTCACGTTTCTCGCCATAAATTTGTTTTCTTGCCACGGCCAAATCGTTCAAGATATCAAAAATCCCCTCCAAATTTTTCATCCTCAATGTCTTGACTTCAGGCTGACTGAGTTTCGTTCCATGTGAATCAAAGCTCTAGGAGGAGTATATTAAATTCCATTGTGTACGTTTTAAAAATAACCGCAAAAATCTGACTTCCTGTTGGGCTGGGGTAAAAAGTAAGAGTGTGAGGTATAGATGAAATGATGAGATCGACATGTGTACCGAGTTTCATATTATTACACACAAGCGTGTTTGAGTCATGGGTGTTAAGTGTTCCAGGGGGCGCTGTCGAGCCCCCCTGCCACGCCCGGGTACCATCTTCAGGCCGGCTCTGATGGCCGCGGGTTCTGACCCGTGTGCAAAGTTTAAAGAGTTTTCGAGCATGTTAAGAGGCCCCAAAAGTGCCCGAATAGTCGCTAGAAAAAAAAAAATATAGCTGCGAGCAGCGATTGCAGGGCCCAAGCCGCAATGGTACCGCCGGCTTTGGCCCCCCATCGCTGCTCGCAGCCTATATATATATATATATATATATATATATATAAAGCCGGTGGCACCGCCACCTTGGTGCCTTTAGGGTTATTCTGCACGACGTGCAAAAACGTAACCCCTGCTTTGGAATACATACTAGTATGTATTCCACAATTGGAATACATACTAACATACTAGTCAGAACTGAATAGTTGATATATGAATGACAGATCACCATAGAAGTCAATTGAAAAAATGTGACTAGTAACAAAAGAATAGTTACTAGTCACCATTGAAATAAGTACTAGTGTCTAATGAATAAGTACTAGTATCTATTTAATAGGTACTAGTATCTAATGAGTAAGTACTAGTAACTAATTAATAAGCATTGGTATGTATTTAATAAGGACTAGCATCTAATGAATAAGTACTAGTATCTAATAAATAAGGACTAGTGTCTAATGAATAAGTACTAGTATCTTTAAAAAGGTACTAGTACCTAAAGAATAAACACTAGTATCTAAAGAAAGGCACTAGTATCTAAAGAATAAGCACTAGTAGCTAATGAATAAGTACTAGTACTTAATGGAATAGATACTAGTATCTAAAAAATAAGTACTAGTAGCATGAAAATAGAGACTAGTAGGTTAAAATGATTAAATGTTAAAACGGCTTGCCATACTCTATCTGTCGTTTCGACTAGTCACAATTACGTTACAGATATCTTAAATGATAATACAAACTATCCAAAATGTAATTACGACTAGAAAGACATTGTTGATATCTACAATGTTAATTACGAATAGTCAAACTTAGCTTTTAAATGTTAAAAGGGCTTGCCATACAGAAGTGTAGGCTCAGAGAAACACTCAACATTTTCAAACCAAAATATCTGACTTTCTGTGGGTCCTAGCTCATGAGTGTAAATTAGAAAGTTGTCCAGGCTTGAGGAGAACAATATACATATCGATTTTTGTAACTGTAGATAAAACTAATCCCCCTGTAACCCATGTTGAAATATGACATAAATAAGAATAAATAGTTTAAAAGCTGCATAAATAATTCAATTCATCAGAGTTAATTAAAAATGTCAATAAAATAATTTAATGTTAAGAGTAAAAGTTTTCTGACAAAATTCATGTCATTGACCTTTAAGGGATTAGTGACGTCTTACGCAGCACGTCAGTGACACAGCTGCTCAGAGAAAGCAGAGAGGAGATTGAGAGAGCAGAGGAGAAAGCGAGAGAACAAGTTGTGTTTAATAAGCAGAGAAAAGAGTGAAAAGTTGATTTTGCAGTTGAAAGACATCACAATTTGCCTGATCGGGAACTGACAGGGATTTTATGTGAACTAATCAACACCGGTTTTGGTGAGTTTGTACTTTATTTTCTTGCATTTTGTCATGTTATGTTTTTCTTTCTCTCTTTGGTGAAATACTGAAACTTGGTTGTTTTAAACTGTTTACCAGTTAATATATTTGGTTTATGGAAACTGTGAATGTTATAAAAGTGAATTTATATTTTGTAAATGAAGGATGCGTGCAGTAGTTGTGAGTTAAAAGAGACTGCACCGCCGCCATTTCTGAAGTGAAAAGTGAATCGCAACAATAACGTTATGACTCAGAAACTGTGAAATATTATTTGTATTTGTGTAATTTGAGGATTTAAAAAGAGATTTATTGTGTTTATGACCTGTTGTACAGGTCAGGTTTTTTGCTTGGTTTGAAGCTCGGACGGAGCGACTATCGGTCTGCAGTGTGCGGGCGCGCACGTGCGCAGACAGGATTCAAGATGGCGAGCCAGACCCGGATTTTCAACTCATCCTTTCCATCGCGTCTGTGAGGAAATCTCACGTGTATGGTGACTTGCTGCTTGCTTGCTTAGATTAACTTGACTAAAGTGATTTAAGTGAACTAAAAACCAAACTTAGAGTGAAAATATAATTTCATTTACTTACCTCAATATTAGGAAATATTGGGAACCTGCAGGGAATATTTTTATTTCTTTTGTTTTGTTTTGCTATTGAACTGTGCATTATTTTTTTTGTGTGTTTTACATTCAGTAAACTGCCGGCTTTTGTACTTAAAGAAACGGTCTCTGGTGTAATTATTATTTTTGCTCCCCACTCCTTAGAGCCTAGAACTGGTCCAGTGGTGCATTAAGTGGTGTGATACTGGTGCCCCCACTTTTGACAAAAGGTGGCGCTAGTGAGCCCTCACCACGCCCGTTTCTGAAACTTCGCACATGTCTACTGGCTAATAATTGTGATGTGTCTGTCGAGTTTCATGCAATTTCAAGCATGCTAAGAGTCTCAAAAGCATCCTAAAAGAATGGTAAAGTTTGATGCGTTGCCACGGCAACAGTTTCAAAGATATCAAGAATCCATTCACAGGTCTTCATCTGCCGTGTATTTACATTATACAGATGAAGTTTGAAGCAAATCGGTTAAAAAAATAGTGTGATTTCAAAGCATTTTGAAAGTGACACACTTCCTGCAGCCAGTTGGTGGCACTATAACTTTGACTCACAATGGTCATATCCATGTGATCGGCCTCTTACAACGAACAAACTGCTGAAGTTTCATCAAGATCAGTTAATGTATGCTGAAGTTATAACACACTTCCTGTTTCACGTTTCTCGCACTAATTTAATTTCATCGCCACGGCCAAACCATTCGAGATATCAAAAATCCCCTCACAAACTTTCATCCTCAATGTCTTGACTTCATCCTGACCGAGTTTCGTGCCGTGTGTTTGAATTCTCTAGGAGGAGTATTTCAAAATCCATTGTGTGTGTTTACAAACAACCCTAAATAGCCGACTTCCTGTTGGCTGGGATAAAAAGTAAGAGTGTGAAGTATATATGAAACGATGAGATCAACATGTGTACTGAGTTTCATATTATTACATGCAAGCGTGTTTGATTTATGGACCAAGTTTTTGGACCCCGTTCCAGGGGGCACTGTCGAGCCCCCTTGCCACGCCCGGGTACCATCTTCATCCCGGCCCTGATGGCCGTGGGTTCTGACCCGTGTGCAAAGTTTCAAGAGTTTTTGACCATGTTAAGGGCCCCAAAAGTGCCCGAATAGTCGTATAAATAATAATAATAATAATAATAAATATAGCTGCGAGCAGCGATTGCGGGCCCAAGCCGGTGGCACCGCAACCCCGGTGCCTAAAGGCACCGGGATGGCGGTACCGCCGGCTTTGGCCCTCCATCGCTGCTCGCAGCTATATTTACATATATATATATATATATATATATATATATATATAAAGCCGGTGGCACCGCCACCTTGGTGCCTTTAGGGTTATTCTGCACGACGTGCAAAAACGTAACCCCTGCTTTGGAATACATACTAGTATGTATTCCACAATTGGAATACATACTAACATACTAGTCAGAACTGAATAGTTGATATCTGAATGACAGATCACCATAGAAGTCAATGGAAAAAATGTGACTAGTAACAAAAGAATAGTTACTAGTCACCATTGAAATAAGTACTAGTGTCTAATGAATAAGTACTAGTATCTATTTAATAGGTACTAGTATCTAATGAATAAGTACTAGTAACTAATTAATAAGCATTGGTATGTAATGAATAAGGACTAGCATCTAATGAATAAGTACTAGTATCTAATAAATAAGGACTAGTTTCTAATGAATAAGTACTAGTATCTTTAAAAAGGTACTAGTACCTAAAGAATAAACACTAGTATCTAAAGAAAAGGCACTAGTATCTAAAGAATAAGCACTAGTAGCTAATGAATAAGTACTAGTACTTAATGGAATAGATACTAGTATCTAAAAAATAAGTACTAGTAGCATGAAAATAGAGACTAGTAGGTTAAAATGATTTAATGTTAAAACGGCTTGCCATACTCTGATCTGTCGTTTCGACTAGTCACAATTACGTTACAGATATCTTAAATGATAATACAAACTATCCAAAATGTAATTACGACTAGAAAGACGTTGTTGATATCTACAATGTTAATTACGAATAGTCAAACTTAGCTTTTAAATGTTAAAAGGGCTTGCCATACAGAAGTGTAGGCTCAGAGAGACACTCAACATTTTCAAACCAAAATATCTGACTTTCTGTGGGTCCTAGCTCATGAGTGTAAATTAGAAAGTTGTCCGGCTTGAGGAGAATATATGAATATATGAAACGATGAGATCAACATGTGTACTGAGTTTCATATTATTACATGCAAGCGTGTTTGATTTATGGACCAAGATTTTGGACCCCGTTCCAGGGGTGCTGTCTAGCCCCCTTGCCACACCCGGGTACCATCTTCAGCCCGGCTCTGATGGCTGTGGGATCTGACCTGTGTGCAAAGCTTCAAGAGTTTTCAAACCCGTTAAGGGCCCCAAAAGCCGCTAAGAGTCTCAAAATCATCAAAAAAAGGAATGTTAAAGTTTGATGCGTTGCTATGGCAACATTATCTTAGATATTGAATAATGCTTTCACAGCTCTTCATCTGGCGTGTGTTTACATTATACACATGAAGTTTGAAGCAAATCGGGTAAAAGTAAGAGTGCGATTTCAAAGCATTTTGAAAGTGAAACACTTTCTGCTGCCAGTTGGTGGCGCTATATATTTGACTCACATCCATGTGATCGACCTCTACAACGAACACACTGCTGAAGTTTCATCAAGATCAGTTAATGTATGCAGAAGTTTTAACACACTTCCTTTTTGATTTATTTACTTACTTTTTTGATTTATGGACCAAGTTAATTTAATTAATACACTAATTATATAAAACTATTGTCAATGCACTACAATTAAACAGGTTATATGCCTTTACTTATAAAAAAATAAAAATAAAAACTTATTTAAAAAATACCAGGCTTAAGAAATGTATTTACTTTAGCAGGCCAGACACACAGTGAAATGATTAAGCCCCCTCCCCCTACACACACACACACACACACACACACACACACACAACACACACACACACACACACACACACACACACACACACACACACACACACACACACACCACACACACACACACACACACACACCACACACACACACACACACCACACACAGGCAAAGAGACAGACCAAGGCTCAGAAAGAGCATGATCATATTCAAACTACAATATCTGACTTTCTGTGGGTTTGAGCTTATTATTGTTAATTAGAAAGTTGTTTTGCTTGAATAGAACAATATACACGGCAAGTTTTGTAATTGTCAGTAAAACTAACCAAGTTATAACACACTTTATGTGTCCTTTTTTAGTCAAAAAAATCCGCCACGGCCAAACCGTTCGAGATATCACAAATCCGTCCGGAATTTAGCATCCTCAATGTCTTGACTTCATGCACACCGAGTTTGGTGGTGATTGGTAACAGCATGGGTTGTAATTTGATGTTTTTCTAGGACATTTATTTAAAAAAAAAAAAACATAATTCCCGACTTCCGTTTGAACTGTCGTAAAACTTAGAGCACGAAAGTTGTTTGGCCTGATGTGATCTATGAGTGTACCGAGTTTCATATTAATCCATGCACGTGTGTTTGATTTATGGACAAATGTTCGAATCCCTAAAAGAATGCATCCTAAAAGAATGGTAAAGTTTGATGCGTCGCCACGGCAACAGTTTCAAAGATATCAAGAATCCATTCATAGGTCTTCATCTGCCGTGTATTTACATTATACAGATGAAGTTTGAAGCAAATCGGGTAAAAATAAGAGGGTGATTTCAAAGCATTTTGAAAGTGACACACTTCCTGCTGCCAGTTGGTGGCGCTATAACTTTGACTCACAATAGTCACATCCATGTGATCGTCCTCTTACAGCGAACGCACTGCTGAAGTTTCATCCAGATCAGTTAATGTATGCTGAAGTTATGACAAACTTCCTGTTTCACGTTTCTCGCCATAGTTTCGTTTCCTCGCCACGGCCAAACCGTTCGAGATATCAAAAATCCCCACACAAACTTTCATCCTCAATGTCTTGACTTCACGCTGACTGAGTTTCGTCGAATTTGGATCAGAGCTCTAGGAGGAGTATTTAAAAGTTCATTGCGTGTGTTTTACAAAAAAACCTCAATAGCCGACTTCCTGTTGGGCTGGGGTAAAAGTAAGAACGCGAGGTATAGATGAAATTCTGCTATCGACATGTGTACCGAGTTTCATATTATTACATGCAAGTGTGTTTGAGTTATGGACCAGGTGTTCGGACCCCATTCCAGGGGGCGCTGACGAGCCGCCCTGCCACGCCCGGGTACCAGCTTCAGCTCGGCTCTGATGGCCGCGGGTTCTGACCCGTGTGCAAAGTTTCAAGAGTTTTCGAGCATGTTAAGGGCCCCAAAAGTGCCAGAATAGTCGCTAGAAAAAAAAAAATAAAAAAAAATAAATAAATAAATAAAAAATAAAAAAAAATAATCGGAAGGAAAACAATAGGGCTCTGCGCCCTTTCAGGGCTTGGGCCCTGAATAATTAAAGCTGCAAGCAGCGATGGGCGGGCCCTCGCACCTGTAGCACGTCGTGGTGTGAGGCGGCCGCGTTACATATTCTGCAGCTGAGCCGGTGCGGCTGTGAATTTGCTAAGCAGCTTCGTTAAAGGTCACTTCCTGTTGCCAGCAGGTGGCGCTATGACTGTGGGTGAATGTCGTCATGTAGATTTGTTCAGGGCAGGACTCTTGTCAAATGTGTAAAATTTCACACAGATCTGGGCATTCACAGCCAAGTTACTACAACTTCCTGTTTCATGGCGAATCATGGACGCCACGGACACGCCCATCGAACGAAAACACGCAGATAGCACAACTTTACATCATCAATGCCTTTAGAAGGCACAGCAGAAATTTGAAGTTGATCCGACTAAATCCCTAGGAGGAGCTCGTTAAAGTACGGAGTGTGTAAATCGTCCCAAAATGGCCGCCAAATTCAAAATGGTCCCTATTGTTTTCCGGAAGGAAAACAATAGGGCCTTCGCCCTTCAGGGCTTGGGCCTGAATAAAACTACCAAAACTAAAAAGCGCACAACAATAGAAAAACAATAATCCAACCTATGGTCAAGGAGTATTGAAAGCAAGAGAAAAATAAATATCAGAGAGAAAACAAAAGCGTGATGGCCTTTTCAGTAAAGCCTGGATCTAGCATGAAGAGTAAGCAGAGATCACTGGATCTCAGAGTTCTAGAATGAGTGTAAAGACGGAGCAGATCAGTCAAATTATTAATTGATTTTTTTACATTGTAGAATTTTAAAAACAATTCTTTATTTGACAGGTAGCCAGTGCAGAGCAGATAAAATAGTTAGTGGCTCACACACAGCGGGGTTTAGGACAACTTTCTACCACCAATCTTTGCCATTTACTCTCGTAATCTCATATGGATCATGTAAATGTACTCTATTATGGATCATGTAATTATCCATATAATTATTTTAGGTGCTAACAGTGGCACTAGAACCCTGTATTGCTCCACATATCTGGCCTATATTGATTAGATATTTACAGTATTTAAGTAATATAAAAGAAAAATGTGCCTGTCACAACATTTCTGCAAAGAGTGGCACCTAAAATGTTCTATAGAGTGCTGCAGCTGTGATGTCAAAACCCTGAAGACTAATTTGCCAGTAAGTGTTTTTATTTATTTATTTATTTTATTTTTTTTGTTTGTTTTGTTTATAAGTAAAGTAAGGACTGAAGCTTCATAGCTTTTTTAAATAATCATAGCTTTTTGAAGCCATGATTATTTTAAAAATGTTTCTAATAAGTAAATAGAAGAGAATGTTTGGGGTGTAAGTGTGTGCAGTTTATGTTTAAGTACGCAACGTCCCATGTATCGTCAAGTTATGTTTACCACAATCCTAATTTTACTCATAAATTGAACAAAAAATAACCTCAATATAAAACCCCATAGGAAAATCTTGAGGGAACCGCTGGCAAATTAGCCCTACGGGTTTTAATGTCACAGCTGCAGCACTCTGCTGTGTTTGGAAATACCAATTACACTTAACCCTTCCCTAAACTTAACCGATAGTGTTAACAAAAGCAAATGTAAGAAAAAAAATAATTTACTGAAGCAATTGTCATTTTTGCTTGCTTCCACAATACTTTAGCTCTTTATCCGACTGTTTCACAGTACTCGTAGTGCTCCACATTGCAAGTGCAATGTTGTACTAGGTGAGCTTCTGAACATGTTTACTATGTCGAGAAAAGCCATATGGAACTAATTATGTAATAGAAAATATGTTGATGTTTTACTGCCGCTGCGGTGAATTGTAATTTATGTCTAATATACATGCATTTGGCATTTTGAAAAAAATATAGGAAATGGCATGTCTTTTCCAAATGAGCCTATGTTGCATAAAAACATTATAATTTCTTACTTTAACGTGTCAGCCTGGGTTGCTTGGTGACCCTCTGGAACATTACACTGTATGTCATGCTCTTGGATTTCTTTTTAAATGTATGTTTGAGTGGACCCTTTATTCTTGTGTGCATGCATGCCTGCGTGTGTGTGCTTGTCTTCCTTGCCTGTTATCAGTTTTGCCTGGATTTACTATGTTTGTTTGAATAAATGTTTGCTGCATCTGGATTCCACTTCTTGTTCCTCTGAAATAGCCACCTCATTTGCTACATAAATCTACAACATTTTGAAAAACATGAAATATTAGATCGAATTATCACAGAATAAACCAAATTTCCACATGCATTATCAAAAATCATGCTGAGCTGAATTTTTGTGCCATCTAAGGTTTTTATAAGAGAAAAAAAATCAAATGCGCCTATTGGCCCTGTGTTACATCCAGTGATTGTCTGTATTTCTGTATTTCTCTTGTTCTATGTTTTCGTGTCTTGTTGTTACCCTAGGTTACTTCCTGTGCTTAATTGATGGGGTGTGCCAGCGCGCGAGGCCGTGTCCCAGATGATGGCATAAAGCATGGCCGCATGGAAGATGGTGGGAAGGAGACCGGCTTTGTTCGGTGTTTGAATTGTTGTTTGTACGCAAATGTAAACTTTCGGAGTTAGTAAATAAATCTGTTTGTTTGCCGAACCTTCTCCTGCATTTCTTTGTTACTATCTGAGAGCCAGTAGTAACAAAGTGAGGCTGATCTAAAAATGTTGCCTAATCTATTGTAATCGGAGGCTGATGGGACGCTCGCTCGCGTGTCTTCATTATAAAAGCTGGCGTTGTGTTTGTTTTTTTGGGGCGATTGCAATTAATGTGAATAGAGGGAAAAAGCTGTGCGGTCGGACAGTGGATAAACCTAAAACGTTATTGTGACTTGGGCGTTTTCTGGGACTAATATTGTCTTGTTGAAGGTAATCAGAGGCTGCACGGGAGTGTTAGACATGCGGGTAAGTTCAGCGATGTATTTAATCAATTAACCATGACCTTTCTTTTTAGTGCTTACATTGTAGGTTGCGTGTTTTTTGGGTCGTGTGGTTTTTTGTTTTTGAACGGGTCTGTAGCTAGAGCATTGGTCTCGGGGGCACTACAGAGGAATTGGAAAAGTCGCCAGATTACTGGTTGTTTAGCCACTCCTGCGAGCTTGGTGTTTAATCCATCCCACCGCAGACCTGTTTGAAGATCCGCGTAGTTAAATTGTGTGGGGTACTTTTCTAGGCTTAGGAAGAAATGGTTATATGGTTTTTAAGATATCGCTGACCTACCCGGTTCATGTTTATATTCAGATATCGTGCAGACGTTAATAAGAAACGATGATTCGAGTTCTAGAATAGTAGGGTCTGCATGGTTTGAAGGATGGCGTCACTGGTAAAAACCTTTATAGTTGCAGTTGTACCCTACACAAGAATGTTCAATGGCTTTATGCATAAACACTGTATTTGAATTATGGCGGCAACCCTGATATCGACTCAGAGCACAGCCGGGCCCAGGACTCTGATAGTGGGCGACTCCATAATCAGAAACATTAGTAGCAGGGATACAACTACGTGCTGCCTTCCACAAGCAACAACTTCTGATGTAAACAGGGAACTTCAGAACATTCTTATGAAACATAAGACTGCAAATCGACTCATCGTTCATGTGGGGAAAAATGATATTCCATAAAGAGCAGTCGGAACTCCTGAAGAAGGATTTCAATGGAATTTTTGTATCACTTAAAAGACTGAACGTTGAAACATTCATCAGTGGACCACTTCCAGCAAGAGGAACAAACAGGTTTTCACGGGTTGCTTGGGCTAAACACATGGCTGCAAAAAACCTGCAATATAAAAGGAGTTTACTTTGTAGCTTTATTGACAACTTCAATCTTTTCTGGAGTCAGAGGCAACTGTTTCAACGGATAGCAACCACCCAAACAAACTTGGGTTCAGAGTGCTAAAGGACAATATCTACTTCTCCCTCCATCATCCTTCTGCAGTGTGTGCCAATCCATTTCAACCTGAATGGCACACATACACCTGGTCACAGTATGAATGACCACAGGACTTCAATTCAGCACCTGAATGGATATATTGTTGACACATCACACAAGGACAATGATAACACCACTCCGCCACAACAACCTCTGCTCACGGATACAATACTCACCAGAGCCCTGCCCACAGAGCTCACCACAGTCAGACTATGACATATCAGAACTGCTCCAAGATTCAACACCCAAGGACGAACTTTACTGGAAAACAGCCAGGGACACCAGGACAGCATTGTACAGCCTCCAATAACACCAGAGCAACAGCCCATCTCACCTGACATGTGATCACTCTCTCCAGCATCTCCACTTCTGTGTTTCTCAGAGAAAATGGAACAACTGGTGTCTGCTGGAACCAGACTATCCCACTCTTTTGCTGCAAGCCCCCAAATGCCCGACCAAAAGCGGCAAGGCCCTAGGACTACCAAAGCCTGCAGGCCCAGCTTTCGCCCTCCTCCTCCCCCTCCTCCTCGAAGAGCTCTTCGGCCTCTGCCACAGCGCCAGGGCCCACACCCTCCTCCATCGGCTTCAAAGGCTGAACCAAAAACAACTGATACCAGCTCTAAGTGATGTATATTCGGTTCCTCGCTATGAACAGACAATAACTTTATCAAATGTTTACAAAACAAGCGGGAACTCAGTGTGCCTGAATCTTTTTCTATTGCTGTTCATTTACATGATAGAAAATCTAAGGCCTTCAAACAGCCGTACAGCAAACCCATCTAATCTGGTGCCTATTCCACGCCAAACTAAGATTGCCTGTGGGGACAAAGAGTAAGACTATTAGATTCAGCACTTTTAAACATCCGCTCCATTAATAATAAATCACTTCTAGTCAATGACTTAATAACCACATACAACCTGCGACTTCATGTTTCTAACTGAAACTTGGCTAGAAGACAGCTGTAGTGCAACGGTCCTGAACGAAACATCCCCTCCAAATTTTGCTTATATGAGTGTCTGCAGAGCGGGTAAGAGAGGCGGGGCTTAGCTGTTCTTTTTAAAGATGTTTATCAATGTAAGCAAATATCATTTGGGAATTACTCCTCTTCGAATATCTGGGTATTGTGTTAAAAGGTGCTCCTCGTATCTTACTTATCATTGTTTACAAGCCTCCAAAATACTCTTCAGCCTTTGCTGAGGATTTTACAGAACTGTTATCAACAATTGCCTCTGAGTTTGACTGTTTTGCCATTGCTGGAGATTTTAACATTCACATAGATAATGCAGAAAACAATATGGCAAAAGAAATCAAAACTGTTTTAAAAACTTTTGATCTGACACAGCATGTACATGGTCCCACACACAATCGTGGACACACTCTAGATTTACTTATCAGTCTAAGGTTTTAACATCTCATCGATTGTTATCAAGGATGTAGCACTGTCTAATCATTATCTATTTTCTTTGATATATTGATCTCTCCTGCCATTGAAGCTAGAGCTGTGTCTGTCAAAAAGAGATGCTTAAATGAAAACACTGGTGTGCTATTCATGAAGGCTATATCCTTAAAACCAAGCATATCTGCCGACTCCGTTGATTTTCTCCTTGATTCTTTTAACTCAAAAGTTAAGAGTGTAATTGATGATATTGCTCCTGTGAAAGCTCAGGGAAGAATAATGGTAGAAAAAAAGCACCTTGGAGAAACTGCAACAGCAGTGCAGAATATGAAGAGACAATGCAGGAAGAGCAGAACGCATGTGGCGGAAGACAAAACTTGTAGTCCATTATAACATCTACAAAGACAGCATCCCACCGCTTTCAATCAGGGAACTCAGGCAAAGCTAGACAGACTTTTTCTCAAATATTATAAACAGCAACTTAAACAACACACGCACTCTTTTTGCTACTGTAGAGAGACTGACAACCCCCCCAAGCAAGATTCCCATAGAAATGCTCTCAGAAAAGGAAATGCAGTGAGTTTGCTTATTTCTTCTCTGAGAAAATCAATAATATCAGAAAGGTGATCAGCACATCCTTGAGTTGCTCTGGGTCAGGCAGATCAGACCACAACCTGAGAAATTAGTAACTATGTCTGATTTTGGAAGAAATGTGATGGAACAATTTTGGTCGAAACAGTACAGCACCTTAAAACATCAACCTGCGCCCTTGACACACTTCCCACATCTTTTTTCAAAAATGTGTTACACAGCTTAGAAGCAGATCTCCTAGAAAGTGGTAAATGCCTCACTTCACTCTGGGAGTTTTCCGAACTCCCTGAAAACTGCAGTTGTCAAGCCCCTCCTGAAAAAGAGCAATCTGGATAAGACCATCTTAAGTAATTATAGACCGATCTCAAATCTTCCTTTCATAGGCAAGATCATTGAAAAGGTTGTCTTCAATCAGCTGAACAAATTCTTAAGCTCAAATTTAAATCCAGACTCAAAACACATCTGTTTATCTGTGCATTTACTGAATGAGCACTGTGCCACTGTTCGTCCGACTGTTTCTAAATTGTTTTAATTGTTTTATTTTTATCAGTATTTTTATTTTTTATTCTAAACTGTTTTAATTATTCTGATTTCTTTTGAATATTTTAATTTCTTCTATGTAAAGCACTTTGAATTGCCATTGTGTATGAAATGTGCTATATAAATAAACTTGCCTTGCCTTGCCTTGCCTAATATAGAATTTGATGTGCATGTAAATTCATTAACAGGACCTGAAAACATTTCAATTCTTTTCTACAGTGAAATGTAATGCTCTTTACATGTGCAGAAACTTTGTTTGGATGCATTAAGATTGAATTTATTTGAATTAATGAAAGTCAGAGGACATAATCATAATATTGTTCATTTTGAGTTGCTAATGGCAGTGTACATATCGGTTTTAGCATTGTGTTAGTGCTACCATTAGCGTTAGTATTGAGTTTGAGTATGCTTTAATGGGATTAGGGGTATGTTTACATTTTGTTGATGTCAGCATTAGTATATTTAGAGACTCTGAGACGTGTCTCTTTCTTCAATGTGGGAAATGGGTAGTTCATCAACCTGGCACCCCGCTCAGGCAGCCATTCTGCTCTGCTAAGACAGTGGTATATGATAAATCAATAAGGATGGGGTATTGATCTTTTGTGGGTCGATAGTTGGACCAGCCTTTTCAGCCAGAGATGCAAAAATGCACCTCACACCCTGCAGAGATACTTGTGTAGGGTTGCTAGCCAGGGACTTTATTGTGGGCTATTTTAAAACTCGTCTACAAAGGCTAAGTGAAGGAAATTATGAGGCTGGGTAGCAAATCTCCAGCCAGAAAAAGGAGTTGCAGGCGCTTCATTTGGGAATACATTCGGACTGCTTTGGACTTTGTTAGTCAGTTATACACACGGTGTGCTTTTCACAGCCGGAGAGTGTTTGGAACGACTGCTGAGCTTTAGTTTTCACACAATTGCTAGTCTCTATTCAGTATAAGCACTCCCCCGTAGACTTTTTAGAATGACAAATGTGTTTGTTCAGTAGTTCATTAGTCTCTCATCCACCACACAAAAACAACATTAAAGATAATTAAAGAAATGAACAGAAATCGGAAATTTAAAAAAAATGTCATGAAGCTGCTCAGATTCCTGAAAGGCTGTATAGTCTGGGTGATGTGAGTTTATGCTGATCCAATACAAAAACTGCCCACTGTCATGTGACTAACAGGTGGACCTCTGAGGGGGCTGAAGGATGAAATTAAGTCTTGAGATGTGGGGGTCATAACTCGTGCAGCCTGCAGGGCTTTGTAGGACCTCACCCACAAAGACCACACATCAATTAAATAGGAGCCATGGTACACATACACAACATCTGATATGGCAAAGGCCCAGTGCTCAGCCTTAAGGTAAGATGCTGACCGTGAGATGACAAGAGAGGAGAGATGTTGAGGGGGTGGGGAATCTTATGTATCCAATGCATGATTTATAATGATGCTGGGCTGTGCAAAATCAATAATACGGCCATTGGCTGTAAAAATGTTGCCTATTTGTTCTACATACAATTGCTATGTGAGTTCTAAATTTCTAAAAAGAACTTGATCAAAAATATATATATATATAATTCATATACCAGTTTGTATACTGGACTTTGACAGAAAGAAACAGTTATTCGTTACTAATAATTACTGCAAATTTGCATATTTTCTTAAGAAAATGCCAGATGCCTCACTGTATGTTAGCCTAGAGTGCTGTTTCTATAGCCGCGTTTCCACCGTAGGAACTTTCCCCAGGAACTAGGAACTTTGGGGTGGTACTCAATGTGTTTACACCGCAGGAACCAGGGTCTAAATGAAGTTCCGGGTAAAAATTTCCCCCCAGAAAGTACCTGCTGACGAGGTAGTACTTTTTCAGAGTTCAGGAACTTTTGGGGTGGGACTTGTGAGCTGAACGATGCTGATTGGTTCTTTTCACGCTATTCTTTCTGTCCGATGGCGCCGCGTTCCGTCCCATCCATCTCACGGTCAATGTCCGCTGATAACAAACGTCTACATATCTAGCATTACGAGCTTTCTGAATACGCTTTGGGTGCGCGTCTCTTTTCTGCCGTTTACCTCGTTAGTAAACCAATCGCACACAAAAGCAGCAAAGCTTGAATCTCCTCCATACAAAACTCAAAACAAACGCGCAGGCTGGGAAGAGCAGTCGCACGCAGTTCAGACGTCATCTCCCGCCCCGGACCGGTACTTTAGCCCGCGGTGTAAATGCAGTGAGCAAGCGGTCTGGGGCAAAAAAGGTTCCTATGAAAAAAGTTCCTGGGACAAATAGTTCCTGGTAATTGCGGTGGAAACGCGGCTCTTGTTGTTGCTAAGAAGTTAGTAGCTTATACCATGCTGTTTTGTAGTTACTAAAGGTGTTATGATAGTTTCTTTGCATGTTGTGGTTGTTTATGGTGGTTGCTCAGGACATTGCTATATTACTGTAACCACATGTGTTGTGATTCGCCTACGGGTGATCCCACACGTGTATTCTTCCACGGTATGGCTTACCTGAGGCGAGCCCGTGTCTTTCCCTTGGCAGGGAATCATCGCAGTCAGTTCTGGATCAGACTGGGGCAATGCTGGCAGCATAGGCAGCACAGTCGAATCTTCATTTCCAGATGACTCAAGCCCCCCATGTGAAGCGGTGATAGACATGGTTTCATCTGTCGAGCCACAGAATTAATCTGTCTCACCGCACCCAGAAATACACGGGCGAACCATCTTCATAAAGATGCGTCACGTGCAGCTCTTTTAGAGAGGATAAAACTCAACAGCAGTGCTGAAATGCTCAAGGAGAAACACACACACACTGTTTGTAAACCACTGCACAAATCAGCAGGCAGGAATGTAAAACTCACTGGATAAATGCCATCACACCACTCTTCTCGTCTCAAAGAGAGAAGAGAATGAAGATCTCAGAATGGCTTGTGTAGTGAAGTGTCAACTTGGCTCCAAAGTGAAAACATATCTGCATGTTGACAGCATACTTCCTCATATACCCACAAGGTGTGGCGGAGTTACACTATGCCAATTCTGCAGACCCATGGCATTTATTTGGCCAATTTGGCTCGTTTTATTTTTCGAAGATGAGAGGCTTTCTAAGTGAAACAACAATCTGTTGTGTAAAACAAACGTGTATAAAGTTAAAAAATGAAGCAAATTATCATTCAGAAACCTTTATTAAGAGCCTGTGTGGTGAGGTTCTGCTTGACTCGATTCATCGCGGCTTTCTCTGTCTGATTCTGCCTCACTGATACTGCAGTCTCGACATCAATATTTACGTGTATCCACCGTCTATGTTATCCACCTTTGGCATGCCCGCCCGCTTCGCCCGTAAAGGTCATGGGCGTTAATCTTCCGGACAACGTGAGCGACAGTTTAGCCAATCACAACACACCGGCCCAAACGAACCAATCTGAGCCCGCTACGTGGTTCTGAGGGAGTGTTTTCATAGACTCAGGAAGTGAACCACTCGTTCAGGGGACAGAGGAGAGCGCGGCTGACAATAAAGGTGAAATTTATGAAAAATAAGACTTTTAAAAAAGAAAAACCACGGATACATGTTATATTGCACCCCATAAACACAATCATGCAAAGAAAAAGAGCAGTAAACCACCCCTTTAAGCTGAAAATACCCCACAGTTAATTTATTATAACCATTTGAAAATGTCATTTTGGGCCCTGTTCAAAAATGAGCTGTTTCTTGTGTATACCACTTTAAAGGGGTCATGAACTGGCTTTTTAAATTTTATTATATTGTTGTCTGAGGTCGATTTATGACGATCGCTTGGTTTTTGCATTCAAAAACATCAAAATGAATAAGTAATAGGCTATTTTGTACCCAAGTTGTGAGCCTACCTGAAAAACGGTCGGTTTTTATGGGCGTGTCGCACTGAAGATTTGGATATAAACGCCCACTGCTGTAAGTGGATAACAGTTTTGCATATTATAATGAGTTTAACTCACCCGCCGGTGCACGTGGGGAAAACGTCCAATGTTGTCAAATGGCAACTGGATTCGCCCATACATGTTCGACCAAGAGTCCGTGTGTTGTACAATTCCTGTCAGATCCAATATAGATGGCACAGCACCGTTCTTAATGGGTCTGCAAATCCAGTCTTGTTTACAAAACAATCCTCAGTGAAATGAAGCGAACAGATGACAATGTTTTATCCTCATCAGCTGGAACGTCATTAAAAATAAAGTTTATCCATGCAGTCCTATTGGAATCCAGAGGAAGCATATGCAGCGACTGGCTTCCACAACCAGGCACTGCACAATATTCTGCTCTGATCCAGTTTGTCATCACGAGGTAGGCATGTATGTTATGCTACTTAGCTATGCGTGTAATGCGTGAATCGGTGGGCGGGGCAAAACCGGCCGTGTTGAAGCAGGCGTTGATCTTCTTCTGCGGGGTGGTGTTTAACCCCGTTGACGTCATAGTTTCCCACTTTTAAAAACGAGTCGTTTGTTGAGGCTGGTGTCAATAAAAGCTTTTATTAGACTAACAAGGACGTTTTCAGTTCTGAAACTTACAGGATATTCTTATAATATGATGACCTCTTAGATGTCAAAAGCTCAATGAAAATTTTATTTCTCAGTTCATCACCCCTTTAAATGCAAATGAGCTGCATATCCCGCCCTGGCTTTGGATGAGGGCGTAACTTGATACCTATGGCAGTGGTACTGAGAGAGTGAGAGAAACCTCTGTTTTGAATGTCATTCAGTCGTATGTTTGAATCAGAATATATAAATAGTACGAAGAGACACCGGCAGAATAAACCCAAATGAGAATGGACCAGTACGTCTCGGTATGGTTATTTGATACATTTATGTACTTATAGAGTTGTAATCGCATCCCATTTGCAATTATGGATGGATTATGACACACACACACAGACCCACACAAACACTAACGCTGGCACAATTTTTTGAAACTACATACACATTCTGTGATAAAGATTGCTACGTACAAGCGAAATTACATTTATGCGAGGGACCTGTGGTGTCATGTTTACTTGTCATACAGGTGCTTCTGTGGCAAATGTGAGAAGACGGATAACTTACAGAACAACAACATATATGCAGTTTTTAATACAATATCTTTAATATATATATATATATATATATATATATATATATATATATATAAATGTGTGGTTATACACTATACAAACAAGATTTAAATTATATAGCCTACACAGGCATCCTGCGACGACAACAACTTTAGACACATTTGTTGTTGAATTGGCTTACATCGACTGAAAAGACTATTTGCTCAAAAATCATAAAATACACTTACTGTTACTGGAGGTGTCGGTGTATCGCAAACAGTAGACGACGATCCACACTTGAGGATTAACTTTGAAGCCACAACAACAGGATTAACCCACAAGTCCATGACAGAACATTTATGTTTCCAAGAGACATTACCGGCTGTCGTTGAAACAATGGAGGATGGTGTGTACAGATCACGGAGGGCGGGGTCTATGCCACAACCACACTGTCAATCAAATCCCTTGCTCAATTCTACGTAACAAAGAGCTGAATCTTGATTTATTGAGATTGTAAAAAAACACTGGGTGGATATTTTTCATTCTAGGGTGGTTTTGCACACACACTGCCAACACACATTTATGTTCAAACACCATGTAAAAGTGAATTCTCCATAATAGGTGCCCTTTAAGTCTACTGATTGCAGAGGCTCAAAGGGAATGCCCTGAAGTGCTTGGAGCACCAGGAAAGATCCCAAGATGGTATGGAGGGGGGTCGAGGAGGATTTATTCGTCTCGCCCCCTAAGAAACCTGACGACCAGGCTGTGCTTTCCAACTGTTTTGCCATCTATGTGGTTGTGATAAGCTGAAATAGCAGCAGCATGAACTTTGAGGGTAG
The DNA here is from genome assembly GCA_030378365.1 of Hybognathus amarus. Taxonomy (NCBI): domain Eukaryota; kingdom Metazoa; phylum Chordata; class Actinopteri; order Cypriniformes; family Leuciscidae; genus Hybognathus; species Hybognathus amarus. The sequence continues at coordinate 39,929 of JAQIUQ010001559.1, forward strand.
AGGGAGACAGTCTTCGCTCCAACCCTTGCTGCAAGAAGGAAAACACAGACCCTATCAAACGTCTTCTGGGGTCCTCCTGGCGAGAAGAACAGGTTACACTTCAGGGCGTAGACACGTCTCGTGGACGGCGCCCGTGCTGAAGTGATGGTGTTAAGTACCTCACATTGGGCTGGCTCTAGGTTATTTGGTGCCCAAGGCGAGAGTGCCCATGTATATTTTTTTGTACAATTACTCAATTAATTGTTGGGGTCGTATAGACCCCGAAGCCCAGAAGTGTAAACAGGAAACAAAGACCATTTGAAGGTTAATATAACGGCGACGAACTAACACTGATGAAAGCCGACTGTGTTGTCGCCTCTCGTCGAGGTAAAAAGCTGCACTTGAACACACAGAGAGCACTACAGGCGACTGTCAGCTAGAGTGTGCATGTGTCAGATGTTTTCTCGCCACTGTCAGAGCTGCCTGTCAGAGTCGTTTTTTAGGATTGTATAATATTGTAAAAATAATGGACAAATACAAGCAGTGTGTGGACAATGCACAGTAAAAGTGTACAGCGTGTGCGCAGCTTTCATAATATGAGACATACATTTAATTAACTTTTTTTATTATTCTGCAATTTGCGCCCTGTCCAGCAGATGTCGGCAAAGCCGGCCCTGAGTAGGGGTAAGTCACCTAAAACCTTCGCGTCCTGTCCAGGGACCAGACATGGAGTTTCCAGAGGTCTGGACACGGGTGCAATACGGTGCCCCCTCTCTGAGTCAGAAGATCCTTCCTCAGAGGAATGGGCCAGGGAGGGACTGTCACAAGGAGCATGAGTTCTGGGAACCAAGGTGGGCCAATAGGGAGCCACCAGAAGGACCTGCTCTTGTCCTCCCTGACTTTGCACAGTGTCTGCGCAAGTGGGCTCACTGGGGAAAATGCATATGTGCGTCCGTGCCGAGTGTTCCCTCTGTCAGGGAGAAAAACAGCTGGCAGTGGGAGGTCTCTGAGGAGGCAAACAGGTCTACCTGAGCCTCCCCAAACTCTCTCCAGATGAACCACCTGGGTGGTGGAGTCGCCACTCTCCCGGAAGCACAGCTTGTGATAGATTCGATACTTTCGATACATACATGGCTCGAAGCGACCTCAGATGCTTCTGACTCTAGAGGAGGAGATGGGGGCGGAGTTGCGACATGCGACGGGAGTGTAGACCACCTTGTCAGTTGATGTACGCAACGGTTCGCTGTGTTGTCCGTGCACACCAGATTTTTAATATTTAACTTCAATGAAAGGTTCGAATTTTCGTGTAAACATTTTAATGAAAGATCAAAAGGATAAACAATCCAGATTTATTTTTTCAGCCATCTTTGATCATTTTTACCAAGGGTGCCAATAATTCTGACCATGACTGTATATGCAGGTACTGACAGGTATAGACAGTCATGATCAGAATTAATGGTACCCTGTTGGTGCTTCTTCTCTTCAGTTCACTCCACTCATCAGGTCAGGGAGTGGGGTGATCATGGCAGAAGCTTTATTTTGTGCTCTGTAACCAATTGTTGTGTTGCGGAATCGATCAGATTCACGTTTTGCCTGACGAGCTTCAGCAGATAGTTACAACTTTTTTGTTTATTATATTTTTGTGGAGTTTGTGTTGGAGTCTGTGTTTTGGGGAGTTATCAGACTCCGTGTCGTCAGCTGAAGTGCCATTGGTCGCATGTTGAAATCAACAGGGTTATTGTGTCCATTTCTTTTACTGTCTATGGGTCGCATAGACTGTAGGATAGAGAGGCTCGGGAGCACGCATGAACGTCACATCCGATGGATTTCACCGGGAATCTGACCCGGAGACCTCACATATAAATATGAATATTGGCCTTCAGAGGTAATAGCAAAACCCGAAAAGTGGATCATTGCAATGTGTGATTACAACCCCTTCAAACACAGGCAATAAAAAAGGATTCATTTTATTAAAAAAGTTACATTTAGGACCTTTAAAAATATTCCGATAAAACACTGGCAGTCCATTCATGTTCACTTTAAAGGGGTCCATTAGAAACAAAGATTTGTCCAACCCCAGCCCTTCAGTTCTGTGCAAAATGGTGCATGTAACAGCCCGCCACCCATACACTACTGATTTATACAGAAAAGTTGTAGAAATTGCAACGGAAAAGCTGCTATTCTACTTTTCAAATGTATCAAACCATGACCACCCTCCTCTTTAGGTAAGTACAACACACTCTGAGGGACCAAGATTTATCCCCAAAAAATCCACCAAAATACCTTGAATTTTTTTCTATAAGTAGTACAGGAGGATCCAAACATGCTAGCCTATGCCAAAGTCCTCCCTTTATATGACAACTTTGGTATTAACTATTTCCATTTGTCAAGCCTGCCTTTCATCTTATCAACAACCCCTTCCCAATTTTTCTGAACAGATATTTCAGCTCCCAAATACACTCCTAAATACTTAAACCCTCCCGTTCCCCAAGTTAGACCATCGGGAAGACTTGGTCTCCCTTTTAACCAGTTTCCAATTAAACATGCCTCACTCTTGTTCCAATTAACTTTTGCTGAAGACAAAACTCTAAAATCTTCTAAAACTTTCATTAAAACCTGCACATAATGTTGTCCATTAATTAAAATTACCACATCATCAGCATAGGCAGACAAAGAAATGCTACTTTTACAAATAGGTAAAATCAAACCACAAACGTGTTCTCTTAATTGTTGCAACAAAGGTTCTATAGCAAGTGCAAATAACATTCCAGACAAAGAGCAGCCCTGTCTAATACCCCTATTGAACTTGAAAGGAGTGCATAAGCCAGCGTTTATCTTAAGCACACTCTCAACCATAGAGCATGTGAACATTGAGCACTTTCACTTTGTCAATAAAATCCTGACAAAATCCAAAGGCTTCTAAAGTTCTCCACAAATAAAGGTGTTCGACCCTATCAAACGCCTTTTCTTGATCTAGAGAAATAAGTCCAATATTAAGGCAGAGCAACTTGGAGACATCGAAAATATCCCTAATGAGGGAAATATTGTCAAAAATGGACCGACCAGGGACACAATAGGTCTGATCTGGATGTACCACCTGATCTATAACTTTAGACAACCTATTGGCTAAAGCCTTCGAGAGTATTTTATAATCTGATCAAAGGAGCGAAACAGGACGCCAGTTCTTAATTTCTAAAAGATCTCCTTTTTTGGGGAGGAGAGTGATGACCGCTCTACGGCTACTCAACGGCAACCTACCTGAGTTCAAACTATCATTGAGCACCAGCAAAAGGTCCTCCCCTACCTCTTCCCAAAAATGTCTATAAAATTCAACAGGAAGGCCGTCAATTCCTGGCACTTTCCCAGAATTCATGCCTTCAAGGGCCTTATGCAACTCCCCCAGGCTTAAAGCTCCTGAGAGCTCTGCATTGGCACCGTCTGACACTTGGGACAATCCTTTAAAGAAAACACTTTCAGAATCCCATCCTGTTCCCAGCTCATTCTTATACAAATTTTCATAAAACCCACAAGCTCTTATTCGTATTTCTGCATTACTAGCTAAAATCACTCCTGCCTCAGAGCGCAAAGCATGCACAAAACGTTTTAGCCCATTTTTCTTTTCAAGAAAAAAATATTTCAATGGTACATCCATTTGTTCAATACTTAAAAAAGAGAACGAACCAGAGCTCCTTGTGTTTTCACCCCCAGAAGGTCAGATCATCTTATTTGAGATCATCTTTGTTTGAATATTTGTTGTATCAGCTAAAGTCTGTAAATTAATTATTTCTGTCTTCAAGACCTTCATAGAGCTATTTAACTCGTTGGTGACATTTCAAGTGTACTGCTGGCAGAATTGTTTTATTTGGACCATTCCAAAATCCCACCATTGCTGTATGTCTTGAAAAGAAGCTTTTCGTCTTTTTAAACTCTTCCCAAAATACTTTAAAAACATCCTTAAAATCCTTACTACACAATAAATTTGTATTGAAGTGCCAGTATGCACTGTGGGGTTTGATTTGATTTAAAAAGAAAAACCCCAATACCATATGATGATCAGAAAAACTGACCAGGGAAATAGAGCAACTTCTAAACATACCCAATTGATGTTTGAACCTATAAAAACGATCTAATCTAGCAAGAGATAAAACATTGTCACGAGCATGGGCCCATGTGTACTGTTTCTGACCATCATGAAAATGCCTCCAAATGTAACCTAGATCATTCACATTTATCATCTTTTTAAGATGTTCACGTGAAGGCATATGGGGCTCAACGTGATTTCTATCAATATTATCCTCAGTACAATTAAAATCTCCTCCCAAAAACAAATATTCTTCAGTGCTGCATCTTTGTAACATGGAACTAAGTGCATCTAAAAACACCAACCCTTCTACTGCTGACGTTGGCGCATAAACACAAACAAAAACAAAAACATATTTTTCAAAAATAGCTCTTATTTTTAAAAGTCTTCCTTTCACAACCTCTTCAACTTGAAAAGAGACTGGACTAAAACTATTAGTAAATAAAATACCTACACCACCACTAAGTGTGGTATTGTGACTGAGAACAGAAATGCCATCCCACTCCTGCATCCAATCAGCAGAATTTAACATCACTGTGTGTCTCTTGAATAAAAAATCTATTTTTTTTCTGTTTGATAACTTCAAACAACTTAGCTCTTTTTTTGCAATTTCTTGCACCATTCACATTCAATGATGCAATACACACTTCAGTCATGCTTAAAAATTGAAATAAGATCAAACTATGATTCATAATCATAGATTCAAGCTTTTTCACTGCCATCGTTCATATTGAGGTTTCGCAATATTTTCTTTAAACGGTACACCTCTCTGTTTGTAAAACAGCTTTCAGTCATAAAATTCTTTGTTTTTTTCTACAAACTGTGCCACATCTGGAAAAACTCATTGACAAACACCCCCCTCTTATTCTTCGTAGTTTTAATAAACAGTTTAATGTCATCTACATCATAATTGCGGCAGGAAAACTCACTTTGTGACAAAGTAACACTTGAGTCAGATAATTCACTGTCACTCTCTGAATCAACCTGATCAGCAACACCTTCTAGATCTAATTTCTTTGGTAAAACTTTATTTTACGACCCGCAAACAACTGTGTAATTACACCGAAATAACGGTGTACATTTCTGTAATTATAGTGTACTTCCGTGTAAGTATAAGGGAACAATATGTTAAGTTTGGGGTAATAAAGGGGTAACAAGCACCACTTTAATTTACAGCCCGCAGGAGTTACACTTTCAGATTCATTAGGCCTATACCGTTAACCTCACGAACATCCTGCATAACAATGTCTGATTCTGTTTTATCACTTGACTTACCTCTGTCTTCCTCGTTTACAACAACTTTTTCAATTTCGGTTTCCTCCTCCACTGAAACAACATTGTCCTTCGAAGTCCAAGCGCGTTGAGCTCCATCAGGATCACTCTGCCCGCACCACCGCTGATTCCGCCTCAGCTGAGAGCTTCACCGGCCTCACCGGCCAGCTGCACAGTGACTTTAGCTGCACCTTCAGTGTCAGCCAAACGATTGTTGACTTCTTGTTTGCTAGGACAAAGTCGTCGAATCAAATGACCGAGCTTTACCACAGCCGAAGCATTTGATTTTGTCAGTGGTGACGTACACCACATAATCAAACCACTCGAAAATTCAACGCAAGATCTAAATCAGCGTCGTTGTTCACAACCATGTAAACTGAGCGTCTGAAAGACACAACATGCTTCAGTAAAGGAGAAACACGGCCAATTGGAATCTTTTTAATTCGAGGAGACTGATTTTCTGGAAATCGAAGATAGAGCCTGCGTCAAAACAGCATCACTAACAAACGGCAGGACATTCGAAAAGGGTGACTCTTTTAGATGGCAATGAAAGGGGTAAGACAGGGAGTAAGAACACCGTCGAGAATAATTCCCCTCTGAACTACCTTATTTGCTTTTTCTACTGTATCAAAAAAATAACAATAGCGCTATTCATTCTCAAGGCAGACATTATGTTTTTATACCCCACAATTTTCCCCACAGCCAAACAACAACTCTTCACAGTCACGGTAGACGCCACTATTACCTCGTGAAGACGCGTGAGTGAACTCAACCCCTGTGCACCTGGAACCGCCATGTTCCACCCACACCAAAAAAACACCCCCTATAATTTTTTTTTTTATCTAAACCATACACAAACAGAAAAAGGGAAATAAGAAAAAAGAAAGAAAACACATGCACGAGTCACCACTCACACTCACATATTGTTTCTGAATCCGATTTTCAACATCGTATGACCATAGCTTTAATGCTCTAAAAGCTCAATAAAGAAAGATACTTGCAAAGGTGAAAGTCTTTGAGGTAAAATTACTAAAGAAACAGTTCAGCTAAATTTACTTCCTTTTCTGTGAAATTAACTGAAAGGAAGAAGTAAGAGGACAAGAGCGGGAGGGGAAAGCGCCAACGTCCTTTAAAGGACGCAGATCATGCCCCTTCTGGAGCAACATTAACTAATGATATTCGGCAAAAATCTGGCTCAAAGGCTTTCCTTTTTCTTGTCAATATCTTATTAATGACAGGAATTGAATCTAGTCTTTTTCACTCCAAAGATGGGAAAATGTAGTGAAATACATTTTACTGTATATTTCTATGCATATTCTATGCATATGTATATACACACACACCTAAAGGATTAGTATGCGGCAGTCCTGTGGGCAAAAATGCCTTGTTGATGCTAGGTCGGAGGAGAATGGGGCAACAGATTCAAGCTGATTGAAATAACCACTCGTTACAACCAAGGTATGCAGCAAAGCATTTGTAAAGCCACAACAAGCACAACCTTGAGGCGGATGGGCTATAACAGCAGTAGACCACACCGGGTACCACTTATCTCCACTACAAATAGGGAAAAGAGGCTACAATTTGCAAGAGCTCACCAAAATTGAACAGTTGAAGACTGGAAAAATGTTGCCTGGTCTGATGAGTCTCGATTTCTGTTGTTAGAAATCGAGACATTTCAGATGTTAGAGTCAGAATTTTGAATAATGCACCATGTCACAAAGCTTGAATCATTTCAAATTGGTTTCTTGAACATGACAATGAGATCACTGTACTAAAATAGCCCCCACAGTCACCAGATCTCAACCTAATAGAGCATCTTTGGGATGTGGTGGACCAGGAGCTTCGTGCCATGGATGTGCATCCCCCAAATCTCCATCAACTGCAAGATGCTATCCTATCAGTATGGGCCAGCATTTCTAATGAGTGCTTTAAGCACCATGTTGAATCAATGCCACATAGAATTAAGACAGTTCTGAAGGCGAAAGGGGGTCAAACACAGTATTAGTATGATGTTTCTAATAATCCTTTAGGTGAGTGTGTATATATTATATATATATATATATATATATATATATATATATATATATATATATATATATATATATATATATATATATATATATATATATATATATATATATATACACATATACTTTGGAAAAGCATTCCAGTAAACTAGTCCTCTGCAGTAACACAAGAAACAAATCACATACTTCAATGTCAGACACATTCATATGAGATACAAGACATAGAAGTATAGCCACAACAATCAGAGATCTCAGTGGAGTCATGTAGTGCTTCAGTAGTCTATAGAGCAACGGCAGACAAGTTTGGATTATATAAGATATTCAGCAAAGGGTCACAGCATGGAGCCTGGGATGGTGCTGGAAATTCAGTGAAAGACAACGAGAGAACCAGAAAGAGAATGAAAGAAAAACAGAAAGAAAAACAGCAATGGGGGTGGAGTAAGCACAGAGGATATGTGTGAGCACAACATGGTGTTCAGATTCTACCACTGTGTGAATAACTGATAAAAGCCTCCACAAGCGACTGATATTGTGCAAAAGTTTGAAAGGAATGTGAAGCTCACTAATGAACTCAGTGACATTTCAAGAGGAGGGAGAGAGCTTCCACTGTGAGGTCTTCAACATCACCTCCTGCTGAGATCTGGGGCTCCATAAGCCATCTGCTGCACCCCTGCTACCCAAAGCAGGAGAAAAAAAGCTTTTCAAAGAGATGAAAGGTTGAAGCTTTTACTCTATACTTCCTCAACTGGAAGATCTAAGAAAGTTACAACTTTTTGAGAGTTGTCTGAATGAGGTGGATTTAGACCACATACGGGACACAGATAATATTTTCTTAGTTGTTACTACCTAACTTTAATTGGTTTCTATTCTGGGAAGTATATGTAGGTCTACCTCAGTAAGGGTTTGCTTGAGTTTGTGTGTGGATTGGTCATGTTTGGTGTGTAAAAGCAGTTGCTTGGACTCTAAATGACATGATGGGATGCTCACAGGTTTTCACACCCACTAGAATCTCCCAGACCTGTGAAGACAAGAAAAGTCATCAAGAAAGAACACTTTTGAATAGCCTCAATAATATTCTGCCACAAAACTAGTGAGTTTTCTTACTGTCTGCCTGTGATAGATGTGACCAGTAAAGGATAAAAGAACACGGAGGCAGCAGGCTACTGCAAACGTTTAGGGGTTTATTTCCAGAGGATGGGGTTACAAAAGTAAGGCCAATGCTAACCCAATGGTGGTAAACCAAACATAACAAAAATCAAATAACAAAACAAAAAGAAAAAATACAATAACAATGGGTCACTGCATTTGCCTCTCAAACATTAACAGAGACCCAGGGCCTACAGCACCTGTTCTCCCACAGAACACTCGTCCACATACATAACAATTACCAGATTTATACCTTGGTGGCCAGCACCAATTAACACATAAAGGGGGATATACAGACATATAACGGCCATTACACACAATAAGCACATATGAAACACCCAATATACATAAACAAACACCTCAAATGATACTATCAAATGACTACACTTAATAAATGTACTTCTTATAAACAAACAAACGAAAAGCAAGCAAAATAGTCCTTGGAGTTCCCCCGGAGCGGAAACCGGAATGGTTGTGGCCCGATCATTGGCCGGAACCATATATATATATGTATACGTCCGATGTTTCCACTTCGAACCCCTTTTGATGGTGCACCAGCTCACGGGACTCAGCCGTAACAAACAAAACAGAAAGAACGGTAAGAATAAAACTCAAACTAAAAGTTAAAGAGTGTGCGCACTTAACTCCAAACGAAAGTTTAAATAAAGTCTATTAAACCTAAATAATGTTGAAGTGTATTCTTTACTGTAAACAAATTCCATTTAAAAACTAAATAAAAACTCAACCAAGGTGGGCAGAAGAGCATCTCTGAACGCACAGTATGTTGAACTTTGAGGCAGATGGGCTACAGCAGCAGAAGACCACACCGGGTGCCACTCCTTTCAGCTAAGAACAGGAAACTGAGGCTACAATTTGCACAAGCTCATCGAAATTGGACAATAGAAGATTGGAAAAACGTTGCCTGGTCTGATGAGTCTCGATTTCTACTGCGACATTCGGATGGTAGGGTCAGAATTTGGCGTCTATAAGATGAAAGCATGGATCCATCCTGCCTTGTATCAATGGTTCAGGCTGGTGGTGGTGGTGTCATGGTGTGGGGAATATTTTCTTGGCACTCTTTGGGCCCCTTGGTACCAATTGAGCATTGTTGCAACGCCACAGCCTACCTGAGTATTGTTGCTGACCATGTCCATCCCTTTATGACCACAATGTACCCAACTTCTGATGGCTACTTTCAGCAGGATAATGCGCCATGTCCTAAAGCTGGAATCATCTCAGACTGGTTTCTTGAACATGACAATGAGTTCGCTGTACTCAAATGGCCTCCACAGTCACCAGATCTCAATCCAATAGAGCATCTTTGGGATGTGGTGGAACGGGAGATTCGCATCATGGATGTGCAGCCGACAAATCCTGCGGCAACTGTGTGATGCCATCATGTCAATATGGACCAAACTCCCTGAGGAATGCTTCCAGCACCTTGTTGAATCTATGCCATGAAGAATTGAGGCAGTTCTGAAGGCAAAAGGGGGTCCAACCCGTTACTAGCATGGGGTACCTAATAAAGTGGCCGGTGAGTGTATATATATATATACATATATATATATACATATATATATATATACATATATATATATATATATATATATATATATATATATATATATATATATATATACATATATATATATACATATATATATATATATATATATATATATATATATATATATATGTATATATATATATATATATATGTATATATATATATATATAAGCACGTTTGAGCTTTTTAAATCAATGTAGAATGTGTAAGATTAGTGCTCCGAGGAATATGACGAATGTCCAAAAAGATGGGACCCACAGACTGTTTTGAAATGGAGTTGGATAAATAGCCTATGTTTTGCTTTTAAAACAGTGTGTGTGTGATTTTGGTTGGATGACAGTTGTAGGTTACAGTTTGTCAAGAGTTTACAGTGTAAGAAAAGCACAATGTTGTGTTTTATTGCGAGTGTAGCCTACACAAATATGAGAACAGTTTTTGTTTCCACTGTTCTATCGCGTTTCTCTCTCTCTCTCTCTCTCACTCACTCTCACTCTCTCTCTCTCTCACACACACACACACACGCACACACACACACAAGCATTGCAATCTTGACATCGCAGCCTGTTCATTATGCGGTCACACCAAACGCGAATAGAGCGCCAAATTCTACGTCCTATCGCGTCTGGTTCGACGCTAGTCCAAAGCGAGGATGCGCATATAAAGCCACATTTGAAGTGAACGCGCGTTCAGAGCTTTGACGGTTCAGAGCAAGCCGATGATACAGATTAGGCTATGTGTCACTAAAGAACCCGCGTATCTAACAGTAGTCCCGCATTACATTATGTAATATGCACGCGAGTTTTATTTATTTATATACCGTGTATTCTCTGTTTAAATTCGTGCACCGAACCGTTACGCCCGTAACCGTTTCGGTTCGATACGAATACATGTACCGTTCCACCAATACATATATATATTTATTTATTTATTAATTTATATATATATATATATATACACCACAAAGACACAAGAAAGACCAGAAAGACACACTTCCCATAAAATGGACTGATAATAATAATAAACTAGTAGGAGACCATATGATTACAAAGTTAGATAGAAGTTATATATATATATATATGTATTGATTTAGTATCAATACTGAGGTGATGGGCTGATAGTACCAAAGCAAAAATTTTATAATAAAACCCAAAGCCACAGTCTATAAAATAAAACCAATAATATCCCTGTAACAATTGTCGTACGCACAATATATGCATATATATATATATATATATATATATATATATATATATATATATATATATATATATATATATATATATATATATATATATATATATATATTGATGATATTGATTATTAGGTCTATCACACATTCAATGGTCTATCTACTGTTCTTTGTATTGATTTAGTATCAATACTGAGGTGATGGGCTGATAGTACCAAAGCAAAAATTGTATAATAAAACCCAAAGCCACAGTCTATAATAAAACCAATAATATCCCTGTAACAATTGTCATAAGTACAATTTCATACTTCAAGCAAGAAAAGAGTATTGCTTTATCACATAATTTATTTAAAATTCTTGTCAGATATGTTGCTGCTGGTCTGTATAAGCACATTATATGTGACTAAGATCAAGATAAAAAAAAAAAACACACAGACAAAACATAATTAGCTTTGGAAATTTGCAAATGTTATCCTTCCAAACTTGCACTGAGAATCTGAGATAAGGTTGACAGGAACCTTTTCACACACAGCCTCCTAAAATAAAATAAAATCAAACAAAAGAATTCTTCAAAAGTGGGAAATAAATGCATCTACACAAATGAGAGCAGCCATCCCTTAACAAACAGTTTCAGCAATTTCACACCTCACATTGTTCGTTTTGGCAGCTCTAAAAGTGTCAAGGATACAAAGCACGTAACAACAAGCTAAGTGTTAAAATTGCCATAAAGAGAATCCACCTAGTGCCAAGAGAGCTCAGGAAAAGTCAGAGAGTGATATCACAACTGGCTCCCTGCAATGTGTCCCGTTATCTTCTAGCTAAGCATCCTGGCAGAATGCTCCTCATCCTCACAGCAGGGAAACCTCTTTCATTCTGTCCCAAAAAACAGACAGATGTACAAGCACACACACACTGCAGTCATTTTTGGCACGTTGTGAGGCGTGAAGACAACAAAAAGAAGGCAACATGGAGAACCACGCCATTTGATCAACCATAAAACTAGTCTACATGGAAACATCTCTGTTGAATCAAAGTAGCTTCTGTATAAAATAAGTGGGGGAGAGGGACAGTGTCTTATTTGTTAAGCAATAGACCAGCTGTCTCCAGGGTCCAACAAAGACTAATTCCCAGTTAGCCAGCAGGACATTGACGCTGGAGAACAAATCACACAAAGGTCTTTATTGATCTGCTTTCAGGTTTCTTAATTGCTGAAGCGATTGGAAGTGTTTGGGGTGGCCTCCATTTGAAGCATCTGTTCTAAACAATCACACTCTAGCTAGAATCAGCAGAAGGTCATTCGATCATAAAATTGATGAGTTCTTTAATATTCACACAGCATTACAGTCGATATCTTGAAACTACTGTATTGCATGACATGATCAATATGTGATCTTTTAAAACATTTATTGATTAGAAGTGTGGCTCTGTAGAAGAATGCACATTTGGAGCACACAATTACCAAGCAATATTAAAGCCATTTAATTAAAATAAAATAAAAAAATAGTTCCTAACAACGGCAGCAAGAGAATGACCACAAAGAAACAAGACAATCACACTTTTCAGCACCATTTCTAAGCTTTGCAACTCTGCAAATATGACCATACAGCACATAAAATTCCAGCATTTATTGAAGCCAGATAACAATTCATCCAAAACAATTTCCTCGTTGTTGTTGTTGCAATTATTAAAGACATCATTTGTCAATTATATAATGTTAACATAATATTTGAGCTATTCAAATCTGTTGATAATAATAACACAGTGTAAGACCTGTTCCTAGTTTCAATATTTAGTTCAGCAACTGCCATGAAGGCAAATAAATTAATAATTATAAAAACATAACTTGATCAAATTAATATCAAAAAATCAATATTGACTTGTTAAATATCAATTTTCTGAATTTTTATTTTTATGGTAAAATACGTAATACTTTTATCAATTTACTGTTTAACACTATACGTTTTTTTACTATATCATTTTTACATTCTTTTTCATATTTTTATTGTATTAGGCTACTTATTTATTTTATCTGCTACATTATTCTTTCTACCTCAGACTGACCAAAGGTATTCCATCGATCATAAAGTCACAAAGATGGATCAAGTTTTTATAATGATGTGTGCAAAAGATCCGTATTTGGTCGATCTTTTTGGAGTCTAATTAAAATTTACATGCAATTGCATGCTTTCAAACTCAGCTGTCCTTTCAAATTAAGTCACACAGTTACTGTTTTTGTTGCGTTCGTGTTTTTATTTGTAGTTAAAGCGCTTTTAGCTCTGGAAAGGCGCTAAATAAACCTATTAGCCTATTATTATCACAATTATGAACATAAAGATATTATCAAGCTTGGGGTCTCACAATTGTGCGGACACGCACTTTATTACGTATTATATTCATTATTTTTTTTAAATAACGAAGGTCTGTAAAATATACAGGCCTATGGAAAATAGTAGGCTAAATTTAAAATAAACATATTTGCTCTTATAAATCAATGAAGTAGTCTATAATAAGAAGAGAAGGCGATTATATGAAGGTGTCCTGATTAGAAAAACGTGGAAATGCTGATCTTGATTAGTTTTAAAACAAAACTGTTATCCACATCATCTTTCTGACAAACATAATTTTGCGATTTAAAAATAATACAAACGGGCGAAAAACCATACTGATAACAAGAATAATAAGAACAGAAAGAGAAAAAGTTGTGTATTTTTTGCTCTAATAGTAAATAATAAAAGAACCCCGAGCGAATTGTATACTAAAAAGCTTCACATGTTCTAATCATATGTGACAAAATCAAACAAAACGATATGGCAATCTTTAAAGCACAATAACGAGTAAAAGAGCAGGACTCTTACCGTGTATTAATCCGTTGAAAGGGAGCTGAGTGAAGAAGCAGATCATGGATAAACTGGGCACTGGTTGTTGAGCGCGCTCCCTGATGCGCGCCGCTGGGAAGGCTGATGTCAGCGATGATGAGAGAAAATCACCGAAGTTCACCACATATTTATCCCTCAGGAAAAAGGACTAAAATTAAGCAGAATTTCTCACAAACAGGCTTCCTCATGTCTCCTCAGAAAAGCCCTCTAAAGTTAGTGTAGCCTAATATGGTCACATGACAGTCATTTATCATTTCTTTTTTTATTAAGCATAGTTATAAATGTATCTACTTTAAAATGTAAGCTATATCTGGAAGTAAAATTATGTAATTTGGCATAAATAAAAGAGAAAAGAATAACACAGCGAGAAAGTACAATATTTAGGTATAGGCTAGTAGCCACTGTCTGTCTCCTTCCTGTCCAAAAATTCTGCTAAAACAGATTTATATGGTATATTCTTTTTCATCACATTAAAAGCATTTAACTGGCACCAAAAATAAATAAATAAATAATATAAATAAATAAATAAAAATAAGAAGAAGAAGAAGAAGAATTTTAGTTCACTCTTTAAAACCTGCCATCTTACTCATGGCTGCTCAGTTCTGATGCCAGGTTGTTTTCACCCAATCACCTCAGCTGTTAATGATCTGGGTACTGTTGTGCTGTAGGAAAACTACATCATGACAAGACTGGTTTGCTTATACATCACAAGAACATGCAGTCTTCAGTCCCAATATTTGATCGCAGGTGAAAAAAAAATCCAAATTTATGTTCTAATTGTGAACGATAACATTCTTTTCTTTGTGAATACAACAATATACTTGTTTTTGCTGTCTGTTATTGATCACACTTTTAAAAGCTAGAGTGATAAAGGCATTGTTCATAGTTTTTTTTTTTTAATTTATGATGCAAATGAGCAAATGATAAAGCTTGGGTTGCTGAATATTCAATCCCTTAATTCAAAAGCACTTATTGCTAATGTTATGTTATGTTGCTCGCTAGATTATGATTAAGTTTGTACTAGAGTGTGTGAGCATGTTTGTATTTACAGTACTGATGGTTGAGTGTGCATGCATGTAGGTAAATAAGTATTATTTGTTTTCCATGTATGCTCTTTCTTTTTTATTATTAAAGTGAAACGTGGAACATGAAAACAGAGACACCAGCCAGCCACCATAGACACGTTTGCCGGGAGCCAGAGCGCCTGACATCGAAACAATTTTAAAAGTGCTGGCTAATGCTAATCGTAAATTCTCTAAGATTATTATTCACGTTGGCACTAATGATGTTCGACTCTGCCAGTTGGAGATCACCAAAATTAACGTTTAAAGAGGTGTGTGAACCCGCAAGTACTATGTCAGGCACAATAATTTGCTCTGGCCCCCTTCCTGTTCGCAGGAGTGATGAAATTAGTAAGTAGACTGTCCTCACTCAATGGCTGGCTGGCTGGCTGTCAAAGTGGTGTCAGCAAAATAATATAGAATTCATAGACAATTGGAAAAATCTCTGGGCAGACCTGACCTGTTAAAAAGATGGTATTCATCCCTCCTGAGATGGTGCTGTCTCTTTCTCTCTAGTAATATGTTATAGTCTTTGAGCTGAAACATGACAATCTGGGGCTCAGGTCAGGAAGCAGACAGACTGGCTAAACCGACCGTCTGCCAGCTGTCTCACTCTCACGTCACCAAGGTCAGATAAATCCCATCACATAGAGACTCTTTCACCCAGAAATCATCATATAGAGACTGTGTCTGTTCCCCACATTAGGACATACAAAAAAACTTCCAAACCCATTTAAGGTAAAATGTAACTGATGTTCAACAAATAAAAAACAGATATAATACAAATGAGCAAATGATAAAGCTTCGATTGCTGAAAATTCGCGGGGTTAAATGTAACACGGACCATTTACATAGTCTCAGTCAGGATCAAGCACGGTTTGCTTTCTAGATTTTCTCTTGGTGCCAGAAGACAGTCTCCTACGAATTTGCGAAAGTTTTGATTATATTTCATGAAGATATTGGACAAAGAGTGTTTTGACACCATGAAAGTAATTTTTTTCATTATAGTTTTTTTCGGTCTCTGAGTTGGGTGTATACGTTTCCAAATCGAACTTTATATTGCCTTAATCACTGTCTTGTTGGCTCAAACATAGCACCGTTTTGAAACATGTCATCAATTCTTAGTGACTGTTAGCTAGGCTTAAAATATGTAATAGACAGCGGGGTTCGTTCTAACAACTAAGCCGCCAAGTGTACAATGATAAATCAAATGAAAACGGAGCCACACAACTTTTCAGGTTTGAGTATACATTTAACTTTGTTAGACTTTCACAAACAGTGTTGGAATTTAAATGTTTAAAATGTAGTGTACTATGAATGATAACTTGTTTATTTATTAAAAATATGGCCTGTTATTAATGCAATAAACCCTTTAAATTTTTATTTTAAGCTCATTTGTATTATTATTACTGTTATTATTATTAATAAAAATAATTGTACATGCAGCTGCCACACACAAATCTAATTTAATTGCAATTACAATATTTATAATTTTATTTATTATTATTTATTGCAAAACTATGCAGCCCTTTTCTATGTCTCTATACTGTGGTGACCCACAAATAACACTGAGAGACATTCACCCATTCACCTAGGGAATATACCTATAATATAAGAGAGTGGGAAAGAAGTTAGTAGTTCTGGCTTAATATTATTGTGTCGATCTCACTGCTGTTCAGTCTGTATTATTAAAGTGGAGAGTAAAGCTGACTCGAACTCACAGCATTCCCATCTCTCGTCTTACTCCTTTTTGGATTCACTTCACCCCCTCCCTTCTGGGCTCCTTCCAAAGCCACGCCCCCAAAAACACATGAACACATCAGACTCTGACCGCTGAGTGAGCTGAAGACGCATAAAAGAGTATAAAAGTCGAGTGACTTCAGACGTTTAATCTGCACTAAACACAGCTCATTATTTCCAACCGGGACAAAACAAAGGATTGGCTTAGGTGACTGTACACTCTCTCGCAACCATGGCAACCATCCTTTTGCCGCACAGGACCTGCCCCACTTGCATGTATCCAGATCATACCTGTTCGCATGCCCTTGTTTGAGCTTGAAGATGCAAAAACTCGACGCAGGTCCTCTTGTCCAAGAAGTGATCCTTGCCCTGCACTTGGACCACCCGTCCTCGGCCTCTACTTCCTCGGACCCTAGTTGCTCTTTGGACCCAAAATCTGCCTCGAGCTGGCAGATGGGGTACTTGTCTCTGGAGTGTAGTCCTCTCTCAGAGTCAACAATGCTTTCAGCATGGAAACTCTTACATACCTAACACCATATGAATCTTACACGAAATTCATCTTCATCACAGTGTAAATGATGGCAAAGGGAAAAACATGTAGGCAGGCTATCATGCAACCTGTTTTTAGCTTTGCCTTACCTAGCTCGTTCAATAGCGAATCACTAAATAAATATTTTAAACTTTAGCAGTAGCACTTGATAATAGTATTAAAATACATCATATTTGTTTATCTTCATAATGATAAAGTTTAGATTTTTTTATTACATGTGATTCTGACATGTCACTACATGGACATGTCACTGCGTCCTTCCTCTCCGCTCTTCTCAGGTAATTATGCGTCTCTCAGGTATTCAAGGTATTTTTGTCTGGTATCGTATCAAAGTCATGATGTTAGGTATCTGACAACAATGACTGAAAAGTTGGTGAAAGCCATACAGTGTCCATCAGCTTGCACCTTCACCCACTGCTCCCAGCGCCTCAACCGGGTGCGGTCAGAGGTTGGAATACCTCACAGTGCACTGACTGCACTCACTGACTGTGGAATAGCCTTTCCAGAGAAGTTTGATGGGACCAAACCAAGACTTCGTCAGGGAAGAGATACCGCAGCTGAATTTGCTCTGACGTTTCGCACTCTCACTGCACAAACTGTGGGTGGTAGATACATTAAAACTGCTGTTCCGTCAGGGATTAAACACTGACTAGCAGTCAGATGAGTCAGACGACAGCATGTCGTGATGAAGACAGAACCCTGGATCAATTCATTGACCTTGCCATTCACGTTGACAACCTTATTCGCTCTCGGAGACCTAACCGACCTACATGCTCTTTCAGCCAAATGAATCAACTTAGTGACAACACGGAACCCATGAAAGTCGGGATAACTCATCTTTCCAGTGGAGGAATGTGAGAATGTGAACGCCATGCCTGAGTGGCGCTCATCACGGTCGCCACGGCTGTTTGTGTGTGTGGGCCTCGACCAAGAGGGCTGCCGCCCTTCCAGAGTCTTCGGACAAGGTAGCCGCCGTCATGCCTGTGTCTTTGAACAAGATGGCCGCAGTCACGCCTGTGTCTGCGGACAAGATGGCAGCATACGCCTTTGTCTTCAGACAAGATAGAAGCCTCTACATCTGTTTCTTTGGACAAGATGGCCGACTCAATGCCTGTCTTCGCACAAGATGGCCGCCTCTGCGCTGGTGTCTTCAAAAAAGATGGCCGCCTCTGGCCCTGAACCGTCGGATCGGCCCTGCCCCCCTGAATGTGTGTGTTTGTGTGTGTGTTCAGTTTTTATAGTTATAGATTAAAGTCTTTGCACTGGCTCCCGGTCAGGTTCCGAGTTGATTTTAAAATCCTCATGCTCACATATAAGGCACTGCATGGTTTGGGCCCTCAGTATCGGTCTGCACTTTTAACTTTATACACACCCATGCGTCACTTAAGCTCCTCATATGCTGGTTTATTGGCAGGCACACAGACTCGGTTGCGCACTGTCAGGGGACAGAGCTTTCTTATCCTACTGCTCATAGGCTTTGGAATGCACTCCCTCCAAATATCAGAAATGCACAGACTCAAGTTTTTGATCTCATTTAAAAATGATTGTAAAGATCTATCTAATATACAAAAAATGTCTTTGGTGACAGGGGGGGGGGGGTAACTAAAGAGGGTAACATTTTATTTATGCAAATACAAATACAGAGATTAAAGAGACCCAAGCTAAATGAAGACAGAGTAAAATATATTTGACATAGAATTACATGTGATTGTCAAGTGAGTATTAATTTTCTGAAATCTTTAGAATGCATCAAGATAAAGGCAAATAAACAGTACATTTTAAGTACAAGTTTACGTATATTTACACTTGATTTTACAATATTTCACTAAATGTATGCATTACTAAATTAAGTTAGCTTTTAGCCAGATGATAAACGAAGACTGTACAAACAGCTTTAGTCTAGAGAGATCCTTGTTTTCACAACGTCCATGATGAGCATATTTTGAAAGCTACCACCTGACTGATTGACTCCTGAACGTCACATTCTAGACCATCAGTACTAAACCTTTAGTCAGAATGATGGCGTAAATACTGTGCTTAAAATACATTATAGCTCGTCAATTTTTATGCAATTTATGACACATTTTGGTTTTTGGGGGCCACACACACAAATAATGCAATCACGCATAAGATAAAATATGCATTGAGAAAATCAACCAATTAATCAGAATGATAAAAAAAGAAAAAAAAATCGATGTGATTCTTAATGTGACATATCCCTGAAATATTGTGCTTGAACATTTAGTGCCCACAAACTAATGATTGTGTTATAGATTATCTTAAAATTGACTTTTTCTCTTTCACATACACACAAACTCGATCTGTCTCGCACCCATCCAGAAAGAGCTGTGATAGTTAGGCAATGCTGTGCTGTACAACCCTGAAATGGATTTTATATTACAAAGATTTCCACAGATGGTAAAAAAGCGAGAGCTGCATCAAATATGAGGATTGCAGTACAATATAATGATGCAATATCTTAAGCAGGCTCTGTTCCATGTCATTTTCTCCTATGCCTGATAAATTAAAGAAAAAAAAAGAAAAAAAGAGAGGAAGTAATCCTGAGAAATAATCCTGAAAGTCTACCACATTAGCATTTGCCTTTATCAAGAAAGGTATTTGTATAGGACTAATTATAATAAAAAACTGACACCTAGTGTTAATGGATACACAACTCAGAAAAGGTCTTTTGTCTATTTATATCTGAGTTTGTTAAAATAGTTTACACCATTTTATCTATCGCAATCAGACAATGGAAGAAAAAATCTGAATCCATAGAGTTACTCAGTTTTGCAAAAAACCAAGCATGCTTTTTTGTGCAGGAAGCTTTTGTTGTTCACTTTAGTTGGGTCGCTACTATTAATGTATTAAAATAACAGAAAATCATTGTCACTCCAAAATGTTGTCATGGGAACAGAAGAGCAAGTCATTAAACGACAATGCCAGCTGGATGAGATATGATTCAGTAAGGCAGCAACAAAAACAGTGAATGAAATAATTAGAAACATTCCAGTTACATTTGAAACCAGATTGCTTGTCAAAAAATAGGAATTACACAAAATATGTCTGCAATAAAATAAAAAAGCCAATTTTCTTCGTGATTTTTATCGATGTTTCAAAAGAAAGACCCATTTTTAATTACCAGGCTTATACATTTAAATACATTGTTAAAGCCAGCAGGATTAGTGCTAATTCAAAACTTGAAATGTTACATTTGTCACTTGTAATTCAAAACTTAAAATGATATATTTGTCATAGCAATCCATCCTGAATCCAATGGAGAATCATTCAGCAACAGAAATCTGGTCTGAGAACAAATAAATTCAATCTCATCAAAAGAAAAAGCCCCTACAGCTGTCCTCCAATTCTTATGAGGGAGGTTACAGCAGTCGTGCACATTCAATTTCAGAGCAGGCACACACAACCACCCCTTTATTACTGATTTTTTTTTTTTAAATGAAGCAAAAGAAAACCCTGAAATACAATCATTGCATCAATCTCAGGAAGAAGCACAGAGGACCAAGTAGTGCTCTTTCTTTCTGGAGCT
This sequence comes from Hybognathus amarus, assembly GCA_030378365.1. NCBI lineage: Eukaryota > Metazoa > Chordata > Actinopteri > Cypriniformes > Leuciscidae > Hybognathus > Hybognathus amarus. Next base: position 60,964 of record JAQIUQ010001559.1, read on the forward strand.
AGCCATTTCACCTCTAAAAAACTCAGTTTCTCTAATGTTGCTCTTAAGATTTTGGAGGGACCTCGTACTTGAAGACTACACTGAAGATCTTGCCTCCAAGACGCTCGGCCAGCCAGGAGTTCTTTATGACAGCTAGTTTAAGGCTCTCGCAGCTGAGCATGGCGTAGTAGTTAGTGTGGATGGCCCGAACCCATACCTTCAATGATCACCAGATCCGTGCCACGCTCCCTGACGACTGTGGCCAGGGCTTTGTCCAGGCGACTGAAGAATGAAAAATAACGGGAAATTACATGGTTTTAAGCAGAGGGAAGTCTTATACACTCCAAAAAATAGGCCTATGGGGGAAAACATATTATACCTCAGGTCTAAACAAGGAGAACTAGAACCATTCTGCACCAAAGCAAGTCTGTCCTCTTTGAGTGCAGCCCTGAAAAAGGAAAAATGGAAACATGGTCAATCTGCTATTACCATGTTATAGCAGTATGGTGTAAAGAATAATGGTGTAACAGTTCACAATATTTACATAAAAAAAACTATCACAATATAATACGCGTCAACCTTTTAAAGCCTACTGTATTATAGGCCTATTTGATTCACAAAATTCAAAAAAGGCCAATAGGTTTTACAGCAAAGTTTTGATCAAGTAGTCTGTTAAAACTAGGGGTTGAACGGTCCGACTAGTCGACCTTAATGCAATGCCGTGACGCTTTAAGCTTGACGTCGACTAGTCGCATGGATCATGTGACACTTTATGATTGCGCTAATTTTGATATTATATGGCCACGTTGCAGACGACAACAGATGAAGAGCCCAGAGGGTCATTGCAGCAAGAAAGCAGCGTTGGTAGGCTACATAGTGTGTATGGAAATACTTTACTAACTTAGCAATATTGTTGAAAACGAAAGTGAAAGCATGACGCACGCTCACTGTTTTACCGGGAAATGAGAGTTTCTCTTTTCAAATTAATTTTTCATATATTATTTAAACATATCAATGCATCTCTAATTCACCTGCAATAATTTTTTTTCTTTTCATCTTAAATGATGATGTAAACAGCGGGCTGTTTAGTTACTTATGGCCACTTTCATGTGTTTCTGTGATCTGATTGCTTTCCGATCGTGAAAAGACCATGTGTAGGCTAAATGCCCTCCGAATCGCATTCGAGATGGATTTTAAATTTAAACCGCATATGTAAATTGGACTTCTCCCGAAAATGCTGAAGGAAAACTTGTGAGAGCGTGTTATTCATTATATGATGAAGCTATAGAGAGCCTAAGTCCCGCCCCTCCGCTTCCGGTTCATGGGACCTTATTTCGGAAAAACAATGCATGGTAGTCAATGGCGAGAGATAACTTATCTTTTTATTCCGTCTGAACTGTGTCCTGGATTACACATATGATGTTTGTCAATTTAAAAGATAATTATGAAAGCCAAGAAAGTCGCAGTTCGTCTTAAAACAGAAGAGTAACTTTTAGTTTTATGTGAAAAACCCTCAATGAACTACATCTCCCGGGAGCCGAAACAACAAGCAAGATCAGCTGCTGTGTGTGTGTGCAGTCTGGAACAACACACTCATGACGGTAACGTTACGATTATAACGGAAGACTATAGAAACAATGACATAGCCTCAGTAAAGTTCGCTTCATTCATTGAGAGAAAATGTGCGCCTTTGGGGTTTGTAGTCTTTGTAATTACGTATTTTCACAGTCTTATATCTCAACAGTTTTACACCAAACTGCGACTTTCTTGACTTTAAAACGTATCTTTTAAATTGACAAACATCATATGTGTAATTCAGGATCCCAGATAGCATGGTAATATTAATTCAATGTTGAGTTTTGATCCAAACCATCATTTTGGTTGAGATTGACATTTCAATGTTTAAAGTGTGTTGGATCAGCATTGAAATGTTGATGAAAGCCAACAGCACACATGGGTGGAGACCGTAACATTGAACTAACGGTGATTTGTAGTTGATGAGCTCAAAATCATTCAGGCATGTGTCTCTGCAGAACACTAGTGGGCGTTTCTCAGTCAGTGGGGCGTTTAAACCACAATGGGCATTTTCAACCGCTTTACCCGATTTGCTCTAATCTACTGGGGGCTTGGTTTAGGGGTGGGCCTTCATGATTTTAGCATGTCTGTTGAAAAATGGTTGAAAAACATTTATTGTAGTTTGAAATTGGCCACTGATTGGTAATCAACCATTTTTGTTTTGCATGTGCACTTCTTAATAGTCTAAAGTCGTTAGAGAGAAAACAGGTGCATCCAATACAGACCTCTTGTTTGTTGAATCACCTGACATACATGATTTCTCTAGGACAGTTTCAAACAATGGAGCATCTACCTTATTTCTCTGTTTTGTGTGCTTATGTGTTTTATTTGTGTTGTTACCGTAATTAGATACATTAAAAAGTGACATATTTACATATTTTAATACATATTTTAGATACATAGATACATATTTTGTTTGAATAAAGCATATATTTTTCTACATTTTATTTTTAAAACATGCATCTTGCTTTAGTAAAGTTTATAAATAATTTCCTGAATGAAGTTCTAATGTCATTTAACAGATTTAACAGAAGTGTAGGACACGAACATGAGCAAGAATGTTACACAACAAACATAGCCCATGTCTTGTATGCAGAGCACATTGCTCCTTTAGTAGGAGTGAAGGCAGATGAAGATGGACAATAAAAAATAAAAAACATTAAAAAAGAGAAGCACCCTCCTGATAATGCTGACATTGATTATACATTGAGTTGTTGTCGACAGCATAATCACATGACCTGGGACTTGATGATATCCTGCATCTTATCACTGCTAAAATCAGGTAATCATTTATAATCCTGAATCTGTATTAAATTTGAGAAATGTTACTGAATTTCCATTCAGTTAAACTGGTTTCCACTGAAACACAATAACTAAAAACATCTTGTGTTTATTAAGAAAGTGACTGAAATCTATTTTGTCATATTTAAATAAAATAAGGTGAATCTTCAGCTTTAAAGGGATAGTTCAGCATGAAATGAAAATCATGTCATCATTTATTAACCCTCAAGTTGCCCAAACCTTTCTTTGGTGAAGGATGTTGATAACCAGACGTGATGGTTGATGGTAGCCATTGACTTTCATATTTTTTTCCTACTATGGAAATCAATGGTCACCGTCAACTTTCTGGTTACCAACATTCTTTAAAATATCTTATTTTGTGTTTAACGGAAGAAAGAAACTCATACAGGGTTGGAACAACTTGAGAGTGAGACAATTATGGCAGAATGTTCATTAAGGGCTGAACTCTCCCTTTAAAGAAATGTTCATTTAAAAAAAAAAACTAAGCTCTTTTATTCTACAAGATAAACTTGTTACTTGAAAAGTAGTTTGACAGAAAATGAACTGAGATGTAGTCAATGGCTATAGATGTTTGTTCCTCTTCATGAAGAGTTTAGCTCCAACACCTGCCTGTAAGTTCTCATTGATCCTAATGACCTTGATTATCTGACTCAGGTGTGTTTAATTTGGGCTGGAGATAAAGGCCACGTTTACACAAAGCACGGGTATTTAGCAAAACGAATATTTTCCCCTCTCTCCGTTTTCAAAAATAACATCGTTTACACCCCCGCATAAATACACAGTCGAGCGCCATCATAACTATGCTAAACCTAAGGCGGCAGTGTAGGGGTTAAAGATAAAGCCATGCAAGCCAATCAGAATCCTGGAATCGGACAAGAGAGAACCTAAAACGCCGTTTCTCCCAGTTTACACGACAACAAATATCCGGCGTTTTCAAAAATCTCCACTTTGCCCGGAGTTTTTAGAAATATTCGTTTTCAGTGATAAAAACGGCGTTTTCGTGTAAATGAGAGGGCAAGACGCAGAGAAATATCTGCGTTTTATCCATCGTGCTAAGCGAGGCCAAAAGTTGGACACCCGCCAGTGCTTTCTTTTGATATCTAAGCATTAATAGATTTTAGAAAAATAATTAAATTAACAGAGTTTAACAATACTCTAATCATAGTTAGACTATTTTGTGCTCAGCAACTTAAAAAAGTGAGTCATATTGTGTTTAGTATTAACATTCTTCAATGTGACTGTATGTATGACAACTGAATTGACTCGTTCTTGTGTAACATCATGCTTTCTCTTTCAGATTTCAGAGAACCCAAAGGAAAAGAGGCAGAAGTGTAGTCTGATGCAAGACAGAAAAACCTAAAAACCTGAACCGTTGGATCACCTGCACCAAGGCTGAAGTGCTTTTGCCCCCTTTCTTTTTTAAAGAATAATCTTTTAATGTATTTTTGTCATTGATTGAATAAAATAAATTGACTCAACTGCTGAAAAGGTGTCATTTATATTTTAAAAGGTTTTCACCAAATTTTGAAATGGTCAAGAATTTGTTGACACACCATTGAAGTGTTTTAGAAATGTTAATGTTTCAACATTAACTTGGTACATCAGATAGCAACATTGACATTCCTTTAAAAAAAAAAAATCAGTGTTTCAACTAAATGTATTTAGAATCAACATCACATTGTAACATTGATCAAACCATATTACCAAAAATGATTCTTGTTAATTTATGAGCTGATTCAACAGCAGTGATGTAGATTCAACATCATAGTGTAACATTGATTCAACAATATTACCATTGATTATTTTTGTTAATTTCAATATTGATTCAGCATCAGTGATGTAGAATCAATCGTAGTGTAAAGTTGATTCAATAGCATTACCATTGATTTTTATTTTATTTTTCAACATTAACTGAGGGTGCAAATGTGATGTTGATAAAATATCACTTTGTAATGTTGAATCAATACTATTACCGTTGATTTTTGGTTGAATTCTGAACATTATTTCAATATTAACTGAGGGTGCAAGAGTGATGCTAAATCAACATCACTTTGTAATGTTGAATCAATATTAATACCATTGATTTTTGGTTGAAATCTCAACATTTTCTTCAAAATTAACTGAGAGTGCAAAAGTGACATTGAAACAACATCATTTTGTAATGTTGAAGAAATATTAACACCATTGATTTGTGGGTGAAATCTGAACATTATTTCAATATTAACTGAGGGTGCAAGAGTGATGCTAAATCAACATCACTACCTAACGTCATTTCAATGTAACCAGCGTTGACACATCAACACTGACTCAACATTGTTTCAATGGTTACATGCTATCTGAGATCAATTTAACGAAATCAAAATATTTGTTATCTCTCGCCATTGACTACCATTCAATATTTTTCCGAAATAAGGTCCCATGGTGGTCGAACCGGAAGGGGAGGGACTTAGGCTCTCTGCAACACGCATCACCGCAGCTGCATCTATTCATAAAGCCAACGTGCAAACTATCGTAAATCAAAGTGAATGTAAGTCACAGACACTTAACACACAATCATCTCAGCTAAAAGTAAATAAATAAAATGATCTTACCAGTGCTGTCTCTCTTATTGCGGTCTGAAATTTTGAAATTAGCTGATGATCAATAAAATGCAGCTCATTAGCCTACTGTGGCTTTCGGTGATGTGAACTCCGTAAAATCTGCATATTGCGCAGTTGTTTGAAGATCGGATTTGTATCCGTTTTGTAAACATATTCATGTGTGCAAATGGAATCGTTTTGATAAATCAGATCAATAAAAAACTCATGAAGTGTCCAGGTGTAAACGGCCCCATTATGAGCTGTCAGCATCTGTATAATTTTCTGTTAATTAATTGTAAATTGTGGCATGTTGCAAAGCAGTCACGTCTCTTATGTTTTTATGAATGTACGTCAGCGACTACATCGACGTCGACTCGACTTTGATGTCATAACAGTCGACTTCAAAAAATCTGAAGTCGTTCAACCCCTAGTTAAAACTGTTAGAAAATCTCAATGATTTGTATGAGCTTCAAAGCCTACAAAGCCTAATGTAACAAATATTAATATTAAAGAACACAGCAAAGCAAATAATGGAGCAAATAATCTCTCACACAATGTAACACTGTCCATCAATAAAAGGGTGAAAGAAATACTGACGAGGTCCTGATATTGACGAGGCGGTGGAGAATTTGCATCAGCTGTGTGTGTGTGTGTGTGCGTGTGTGTGTGCGCGTGGCCATCATCAAGCGGTATTTCAGACTGGACATGCTGATAGCTCAGTTCACAACGACAAAACACACAGATCACTTTGGTCTTTTCAATGGAAATATATATGTGTATATATATATATATATATATGTGAGTGTATATATATATATATATATATATGTGTGTGTGTGTGTGTGTGTATATATATATATATATATAAAATCAGCTAGAGTTTAGCCAAAAATGAAAATTATGTCATGAATGACCCTAATGTCATCCCAAGCCCGTAAGACCTCAATCATATCCATCTAAGTAGTCCATGTGACATCAGTGGGTTAGTTAGAATGTTTTGAAGCATCGAAAATACATTTTGGTCCAAAAATAACAAAACTACGACTTTCAGCATTGTAGTCTCTTCCGGTTCTGTTGTCGAGCCGCATTCAGTGACGCTGCTGACGCAAGACGCTGCTGATGTGTAATCTGGTGCGCCCAAGCTTCATTTACAGTCTGAGGGAGGTGCACACTGTAAACAATACAAGAAGAAGCCTTTTTTTTGCCTAGCCATATTTATTTGAACCCGAATACCCGGACACACTAGAACACATCAGCAGCGATCAACAGAACCGGAAGACAATACAATGCTGAATAAAGTCGTAGTTTGTTATTTTTGTACCAAAATGTATTTGAAAATATTTCAGATGCTATAAAACATTCGAACATATTTCCTTTGGACAAGGACAGTATACATTTATACATTCTCAATGGAGGGATAGAAAACTCTCAATCTAAATCTAAAATATCTTAAACTGTGTCCCGAAGATAAACTGAGGTCTTACGGGCTTGGGGTTACATGAGGGTGATGAAAACATAATTTTCATTTTTTGGGTGAACGTAACCCTTTAAACGGTTCCATTTAAATAAATTAGATTTTCTGACAATTATATGTTTAGATTACAGGGATAAACCATATACAGGAGCAAAAGGCACCACACCACACTGTAAAATAAATGATACAACTGTCCATTTATATGATTTTTTTGTGTGTGTTGTTAAAAACTAATCATTTAACATTTGATAGAAAACATCTCTGTTATTATATTATTATACAGGCTATTTTCCTCTATTGTATTGCAGCAAACATACATTTTTGGAGATTGAAAAAAAATGAGGTATGCTTAGAACTTCTGTAAAATGTGTTTGAATGTGCTATTTGGTAGAGAAAAACTTTATCCAAAAAATATAATCCAAGGCACAATTCAAATGGTTAAGCCTTTTTACAAAGCCTATTAAACTAACTATTTCATAGTAAAAAAAAATTATAATAATATATTTATAATTATAAACTGGTTTGTCACAAATTAGCTCTATGACAGGTGACTTGAGACAGAGTGCACAAACATATACACAGACTCGTTCTATTGATGTGCACAAAGACTGACTGCCATTCTCATGTTACATTATCTTCAATCAAATGATTAAAACAATTTTTGTAAACATTTTCACCGCTGGTAATTAGGGGATAATAACTCACTGAATGACCTGGGTCCATGGCGGATATTCTTTCAGTCAGGATCTGCAGCTCACTGTTAGTGACATCATTTAGAGCAGGGCTTGAGTTACTGGCAAGCACAACCTAAAAGCCAACATACTCAGTAACTAAAAACTCAAAGAACACATTAAGAAGAACTAACAATTACAGTTTTCTTCTGAGACATATTGTTAACTTACCTCTGTGCCTCTGATGAGGAGTTCTCTAATGAAAGGGAAAACCCCAAGAATAATGTCTATTCCACTATTATCTCATGAAAACAATGCACATTTATGAGAGAGACCCTGTAAAAGAAAGCCAGCAGGCAGTGTTCAATCAAAACTGGGAAGACTTTCATAGATTGTTTAAATATTAAATTTTCAAATAACATTTAAAAAAGATTCTATTCCACTATTATGACATGATTTTCCATGACATGATTTCATTTCTGTCTTCTCGCTCTCCCTTGTACATCATCAGTGAACAGTGACATCAATGAAACAGGTCTGCCTGGTCTCCGTAACAAAACTAACCACAATGGCCAATCAAAATTAGCCTAAAAGAAGACAAATCACCATATCTAAAATAATTTTTTCAGTCAATGTAGTGCAAATTCTTTTGATTAAGATTAGTTTAAGGTTTTTTTATTGAAGTTTTCTGATTGTATTCTGTTTAATGTTTTTACTTTTTGTATGCTGCAAGTTTTCTTTCAACTCAATGGCAAATCAGAGGTGTTTAAGTTAGCACTGAACAAAAAGGCCGGCATTGAGCCAGTGAGTGTATTCTGAGTTCTGCACGCTCCCAAATTCTCCATTATTACAAAGTGTAGAAAATATGTAAATAAGAAATCCATTGTGCGGTCAGCTTCATTTATTATAATAGAATTTTGTGAAATCGTAATGAGCTAAAGAAGAGTGATAGCTTTTTAGTGAATATAAAGCGACTGCTCTTTTGCATGCATGCCCAAGCCCACATACAGTATGCCTGCTTTTCTGTTAAAACTAACAGTGGTTTGTGAACGTAGACGCTTTAATAACAAATCATTTATTGGGAGAATTTATACTGGGATGTATAGGTTGTGCGGTGACACGTAAATTGAAAATATTACAAGGAAATGTATACGTTTTTAAGGGGAAGGGCATCTTCAAGCCTTAAAGGGGTCATATTATGATACATGCACTTTTTCAAGTTGATTATACTGCAATGTGTGTTGGCAGTGCCTGTACACAATCATCATATAATGATAAAAATCCATCCAGTGTTTTTTTTAATCTCCTTATATGTTTTCCCGTCTCAAATCAAGCCGTTCGTCACTCAAACCATGTGACGTGACTCGGTCGGACGTCCCTCCCACGATTGTTGATTGACAGCAGCGTTTCAACACAGACCAACCCTCGCTCGTTAGCGAGCTGTCAATCATAGTCTGTGCGGAATGCTGGAGCACTGTCTATGAGCAGAATGGCGTCAAAGCGATTGTGGTGTTCCGTTCTTGGGTGCAATAAGAAACACAGCAGTCATTTTGATGTTCCTAAATCCAAACCGCTGAAGACGCAGTGGCTGAGTTTTGTTTTCGAACGAGTATTCCCCACGATCAACGTCAATGCTTTCATGTTTGCGCGATTCATTTCTCACCAGACTGCTTTATAAAGGAGGGTCAGTCTAAAGCTGGTTTCGCTAAGAAGCTGCTCCTGAATAAAGGATCATTACCAACTATTCGTGTTCCTGCTGAACCTCCAGAAGAACTGAAATGAGTGTAACGTTTTATTAACCTTTAGATTAATATTTATATGAATCTTTGCAAATCGCTTGCACACTTCACAGATGAATGCGTCTGAAGTTTTACACTCAGGGTACATTACGGCATGTTTTCTATGTACGATGTTCTCAAAATAATTCATAATCCCACGTTTATAATGAACAACGCGTTATGGTTATTGTGTTACCAACGGTGTACGCATATAACAGAGGGGCGGGGTGAGAAGATCTCATTATCATTTAAAGGGAAATGCACTGAAACGGAGTGCTGAAAAAAGAGCTGTTTTTGACCAGGTAAAATAAGGGTTTTCTTACAATACTAATGAGAATTTTTAATTCAAGTATATTACAAACTTTTAATTTAGAACCTAAAGAATCATATTCGCTTGTACAAAAATGCCATTATATGACCCCTTTAAACCTGGCATTAGTTCACCCTCCGCCTATGATTACTAACTATAGTAAACTAAAATGCACATTCCTGGATGAATGGAGAATATCTCGTGTTTTTCTTTGGGCACATGGCCATTCCCGTAGGATCAGGCCTATGGTCAGTAGTGAAGCATATTTATTTATTTATTTATTTATTATTATAATTACAAAACATTTTCAAGGTGAAGTCATTGTTCATTTTCTAATATCTTTTAGCATTTTGAGTGGAAAGAATTAATTAATATAAGTAATAATACAAATGTTTTGACCTGTTTATCTCACTTTAGCTGGTATCGACAAGATCCATTATAAGTCGACACCTAATAAAGATTATTCTAAATGAGAGGTTGCGTGCCCGCAGCAAGTTATTTACATTTTTTTATTGTTAAAATAAAAATGTATTGTCTAAAAAGAAAACCTTTGTAGAACAACTTAACATACTTTGATTTGTAATGATACATATCATAAATATGTCTTGCTATTAAATACATGTATTTATAATGCCCCAGGGAGCATGCGTACATTTAGAATACATTTTAGCTTGATTTGATATACACACAACTAAATATATAAGTGAGACCCAATGCCCTGTTTTACGGTTAAGTGCTTATTAAAATAGAAGAGATACTATCATATTGCACCTTGTTTGAACAGTGTATGAATGCAGCTAACTATAAAGTTTAGAGTTTAACGACTTAAAGTCATTGTTGATTTAAGATCTGACCTTCATTCTCTCAATCCATTGATTGTAGGCATCCACAAGCCATGGCCTCTCTGGAAATATAAAATGTTCAGTATATAGAAAACTTAAAGGTATCAAAATATATACATACTGAAAAGTGTTTTATTTCTATTTATTTGATCAAGAGCAGTAGAAACAGTAACATTTTGAAATATTATTACCATTTAAAATAACCGTTTTCTATTTTAATATATATTTTCAATTTTCTATTTAATATATTTTAATAAAATTATTCCTGTGATGGCAAAGATGACTTTTCATCAGTCATTACTCCAGTTTTCAGTCTCACATGATCCTTCAGATATCATTCTAATATGCTGATTTAGAGCTCAATTGCTATAAATTTTTATTAGAGCTCAATTATTAATAATGATCATTATTATCGAAGTTGAAAATGGTTTTATATCTATCTGGAAACCGTGATACATTTTCTCAGGATTCTTTAATGAATCGAATTTAATAGGACAGCATTTATTTGAAAGAGACAGGTTTATCATAATAATATCACTTTTGATCAATTTATTGTCCTTGCTGAAAAAAAAACTTTTTTTAAAGAAAGAAAGAAAATAACAGTTTTCAACACTGAAAATAAAAAATGTTTCTTGACCAAATCATATTAGAATGATTTCTGAAAGGTTTTTCTTGCATTGAAAATATTTGGCGGATGCTAAAATTAATCTTTGTCCCACCAAAGATTTATTTGATCATTTAATGTGGCGATAACTGCCGCTCTGCTGTACCACTCTCGGTTCCACTCGATAACCGGTTCTAAGTCTTACACTCCATCGATATTGTATGCCCTCGGCGTTAACAAGTCCTCTTATCGATGCTCCTGCTCTGAGTCAGCCATAGTATTGTAGCAAGTCTTGACTGTTTATGTTCAAATCTACATGCATGTATTTTCTTTCATGTGTTATGTGTTCTAGTTGTGTGGGGCTTTAAGGGGTGGGCTGTTCTTCTGGAAACGAGCCTGCGCAGTTATGCGGGGGCGGGTTGTCGAGAGTGATAGTTGTTTTTTTCCTGTTTTTTTTTGGTGAGAGCTTCGGCCACATATGTGTTCACGTTAATAAATAGCCTTAAAAACTGTAAGTGAGTCTATCATTTTCTCTGATCGCTACACTGGTGTCAGAAGTGAACTTTTTAGATCCAGTTTGCAGTTATACGAGATTGCTCTCGTTATCGTCCCTGAAACACAATGCGGAAGCAGACTAAAAAGAAGATGAAAAGTGAGCCAGAAGCAAGCCGGATGTTTCGTGAGGCTCTAGGCGCTTCTGCATGGGCTTCCGAATCAACTCGCAACAGATAAAGACTTTCTGGAATCACACAAGGCTCGTGTGAGGGAGGCTACTAGGAGGATGGCTGCTGACGCCGGGCTTTCGTTGCCGGACCGAGTGTCGCCGAGCACCGCCGAACTTTCACGAGTGCATCAAACAGACATGGCGGCGCCCACGGAACCACGCTGTCTCTCGGATGTAAACAAACATGGCGGCGCCCACGGAGCTGCGCTGCTTTCCGATGTGAATGAACATTGTGGCGGTCGCGCTGCCGCGGTGGCTGTAAAAACCCCAAATTCTCAGGTAAAGTTGATTGGGAAGCTTTTCATGCACAGTTTGAACTGTTGGCTCAGGCTGCAAACTGGCCAGAGGACCACAAAGCTCTTGAATTGGCTATGTGTCTCACAGATGATGCTCTTAACTGTCTGTTACTGCTGAACCCTGATGATAGACACAATTATAACGCTCTTGTTGGGGCACTGAGGGAGACGTTTTGGGCAATTTGAGCAGCCAGGGCTCCTGCGTTCTGAACTGAGTAATAGACGCAGACAGCCAGGAGAGCAACTGAGAGTCCTGGCAAATGATATTGAAAATTTGACTTGGCGAGCATATGCCCACATGCCACCAGCAGAGCTTGCGAAGACCAGTTCATACAGGCCCTTACCCCTGTGGAGCTCCGTAGACAGACACAGACTAGCTCACCCTCAAACCCTGCAGGATACCTTAGAGATGGCTTTGGAGAGGGAGATTGTTTGGGAAACTGGCGTGCCGGACGGAAATACAGCGCCAATCTGTGTCGGTGAGGTCTTCTGATGTGGGGGAGGGGCTTCAGCGAAAGGCCAACCTGGGTTTCTGAGATTACCGAATTCATTCGCGCACTGGCACTGCAACCAGATCAACGTCCCCGCACACGACCAAGGATTTGTTTGGGTTGTGGACAGACAGGACATTTAGTTCGCCAATGTCCTAAGCTAGCCAGTAACCAGGGAAATGGACGGGTGCATGATCGGGGCCATGCGACCCAACACTTATCCCCAATATGAGTCATCACCAGCAGGTGTCTCAAGAGATGAACAGAGGGAAAATGATCCAGGACTGTTGGGGGGAGGGTGAATGTGGGCCAAATGAGTCTGTGATTGTGGTGGGACGAACATGTGTTAGCGATTTTTGTCATGTGCCAATTTTGGTGGAGGGGAGTCCATGTTTAGCATTGGTCGATACGGGATCAACTGTGACCGTTATAAGACCAGAGGTAGTTCCTGCCAATGCCAATCTGGAACCCACCACTGTCAGATTACGCACAGTGACAGGTGAACTGGCGCCTATGAAGGGTAAATGTGTAGTGGGGCTGACTCTAGGGGAAAGACATTACGTCATTCAGTGTGGGTGGCTGCAGTCCAGGACCCTTGTATTCTTGGTCTGGATTTCTTTAGAAGTGCGGGTTGCCAGTTAGACCTAAAAGATGGTCTGCTCCGTTTTGAGGGGGGGTCCTGAGGTTGTCATGTCCACAGAAAGGAATGTTGATATGTCTTTTACAGGTCTGCTGGAAGCAGCAGCTGCACCTGAGGACCCTAGTTTGGAGCACCACACACTACGCTCGCAAACCCACCTCAGTGCTGTCGCCAGGCCGCCACCAGTAGATGTTTACCCCACCCCTTACCCCACCCCCAGCTGACCTCTTGCCCGGGGTGGCCACACAGTCCTCTTTCGAGCTAGCCTCGAGCCTCTCCAGCAGGTATGGGCAGGAAAACAGCATGCCATTTCTGGCTCTTAATGGGGGGGAGGGGTTGGTTGCTTTAAGGGAGTTGTGGCTGAATTGTGAAGGCTTGGATGAGAGTCAGCAGGGGCAATTTTGGGATTTGTTGGTTGATTTCCAACATTGTTTTGCATTTGGGGAAGGAGATGTGGGGCGAACACACCTGGCGCAACACGAAATTGACACTGGAGATGCCATGCCCATTAGGCTGCGGCCCCAGAGGCTCCCTTTTGCCCGTCAGGATGCTGCTGATAAGGCCTTGTTAGACATGCAGCGAGCGGGGATTATTGAGCCATCCGAGAGCGCGTGGGCCGCACCGGTGGTCATGGTGCCTAAGAAGGGGGGGCAGTGGAGGTTTTGTGTTGACTACAGGCGCCTTAATGAGGTCACCAGGAAGGACTCATACCCCATTCCTCGGGTGGATGAGTCACTGGACCTCGTAACAGGTTCCTCATGGTTCACTTCAC
>JAQIUQ010001559.1:80000-279068 GCA_030378365.1 Hybognathus amarus
TTTCATGTCATTACATAACAATATTGCTGGCCATACACTGAGGAGAAAGTGCGCGTCTGGTGTACAATACCTGGAGTTTTACGCATACGAGCCTAGTATGCCTACAGCGATCTGTCACGCCGCATCAGAGAGCGCCAAATGCCATTTATTGTTTGAATTTCGTGATCAAATAGACAGAATTTTAAAGATTACACACCTCGCTTATTATCGAAAGTAACAAAACACGGAGCTTGTTAGTTGGTGTTAATGGTGGTTAGACTACAAAACTGAATTCGTTGTGTACTAAGACATGAGGTCCATTGAGTCGGGCTGGGTGGGCCCGGGGTAGCAGGGGGCGGGGGCGGGTTCGGTACGCAATGACAGTATCGCGATTCGAATTGTGAGTTCAGTATCGCGGTTTTTCGGTTAGGTTCGAAATCGTTACACCCCTACCATTTACCATAACCTGAGCAATGGACGAAATACACCAATCTGATACTGTATGTCAAATGATCTATGGATTATATCTTGGAGTGTGAATGCAAAATATTAAACCTGCCACTTTTTCTATGTAATGTGTTACTTTGTTAATTTCATTATAAACCTTCAAATCACTAAGTGACTTTTTACATTTACAGATAGTTCTAAGCACTTTGTTTTATGATCTGTCCCGACCTTGATTTTTTTTTTTTTCATGAAAAAATAGGTTAAGTTAATATTGCAAACTGTTTACTTATTCTTTACTTTTAGATCCAGGAAAACCCTTGAAAAATAACCTTTGCCATCACAGCAATAAATTACATTTTAATAGAATAAAATGGACAACTGTTCTTTTGAATGTAATCATATTTAATAATAATATTGTAATAATATTATTGTTTTTAAGTGTATTTTCGATCGAATAAATTCCAATTATTCCAAACTTTTGACCAGTACAGTACAAACATTTATATAAGTTTATCATTTATTAGACAAAAAATTATTTGTGATAAAATATCATATCATTATTATGTGACAGTTTAAAAGTTTTCATACCTTGCAATTGTTGTTTTGCTTGTTCAAACCCAAAGTCTGGATCTGATTCAAGCACGCTGAAAAATGAATAAAGGTATGAATATACCTCCTCCTTCAAAAAAAAAACTGGCATATTTGTTAGTACACTCACTCGGACACAGCTTTGGCTCCCCAGTTCGAAAACGTTGCCGGCCAGGGAGGCCTTTGACCAAAGTGAACTGTCTTTGCTCCCAGCTCAGCTCCTCTACTGACTTCACCACCTTCAGATAGTATTTCAGGGCCATGTCATTCTCTTTCTGCTTGATCTACAGGAAAACAAGAGATTCAGACTGAATAAGATAATTCTCCATCAGCCACTGACAACTAAAAAAACACTCATCCTAAATAATGGTTTAACCACTAGAAAATAAGACAAACAGATGCACAAGGATAGAGATTGAAACAATCTCATGACAGAAAAATATGTTTGCAAGATTTATATTAACAGATTGTGGGGAACTGATGTGATTTGAAGAACCAAAGGCAAGGTAGAAGGATGATTCAATGTAAACCTTAGAGTAGGGGTCAGGAAAGTTGAAACTCGTTTAAACAGTGTTCTCTTGTGTCTAAAAGACTTCTGACGGTGAGGGATCCATAAGCACTAGAGATGAGAGGAGAGGCAAGCTACATTAGAAGAGAAAAACACTAATCTAGCAACACTCAAGACACACACACACACACACACACTACAAGACTGTAACTCATAAAACATCCTAATTGCTACTAAGATCTTGTTGAACATTAAGCCACAAATACAGTCAAGCTGAAGAATGAACCCGTGATGAGCCAAAGCAGAGGCTTTAGGTTCATGATGCTCTTACAAAGGCTGGTGCCGAAGAGTCTGGAGTTTGTGACAGTATTTCTGCCGAAACTTTTCTGCCCTCTCCACAGCCTCTGGTTGGTCTTTCTGGCTAGCCACAGCTCGCTTCACCACCTGTTCAAAAAAACAAGTTTAAGTCATGAATGTGGATTCAAGTTTGGCTGTGGGATATAATAGATTACAAGCTATGAAATTTACTAACAAATAATATATAATCAATATAATTTAGTGTAAGGGTGTGCGATACGGTGATTTTTGATTGTTAACAATTAAAACGTCTCCACAACCTGCTTTCAAATAAACATCGTAATATCGTGTTGTAGTCATAGACTGTAAAAAAATATGGACAAAGCGTCTGTGACGTCACCCATAGACTTTCTGAAGAATGGGTTTGAAGCTGTTTATGGGGGTCCGCGGCGCGCCATACTGGAAAATCTTGGAAAATAAAATACAAAAGTTTCAGAAAGGATACCGAGGTGGTATGATGTGTTGTGTCAGATCATGGCCGAGACGTCAAATTCACTCGACGCAGCCCATTATCAGCTGTCAATCAAACTTAACCGCCCTTATTTGTCATACATTTTATATCCAAGTATGATTTTTTTTTAAATAGAGAAATTTTAGACATTTTTTTTCTACGTTTTTTTTTTTTTTTTAATTCACCCCTCACAATTGTCAGGCACGCGGAACATATTGAAGATTACAATAAAAGTCCATGGGACCAAACTGTAAACATATGAATTTATGCTGTGAAAACAGAGATTTTAACATGACGTCTATGGATATTTGCTCCCTTTTGGGACCGGCCTCTAGCGGATTTGAGGCCTCTAGCAGTTTATCGCACTTCGGGTAGGCTTCATCTTTCAGATTAGAATGTTGCCGCTTGGTTGCAGTGCATTCTCTCAGTTGCAGTTCTGGAGCTTCCATCCTGTAGTGAAGTTTTATTCCCGCAACAGACCAGGAGACTCTGAGGTATCTTTAACACAGAAGTTCTTTATTGCGTCACTGTAGTCATCTCAAGGATAGTCTAACTAAGGGAGAATATTCCCTTACAATTTATACATTGAGAGGGGAGGAGTTTACATTGAGGGGGAGAAACTGAAACCAAAGCATGCAACTGAAGAAGGAACACACCCTACTCTGAGGGCATTACCAATCCAACTGAATCAGCATAACTATTCAAATGCTGATAGTCGCCAGGAACTCTGGTTCCAAAGAGCCATCCCAGAGCCATTAAAGACAAAAGGTGGAAGTCTCCCCTATAGCTATAATCCAATCAACCTAAATGATTAAATCTCTAGGCTAGGAGGTGAGAAAACAGGACTATTAGGAAAGAGACTGGCTGGAAAATCATCTAAAATCCATACTTAACTTTATCAGTTTTTATACCATTGGAGTGGAAACCTAAATTAAACATATAATAAATTTGTAATCTCACAATTCCACCTTTGGGAGTTCTAAATAACTCCCACACTACATACAAATTTAAACAATTAAAAGTTCACTCTTGTAACTTTTGCTAGTTACAGGCACATCAACTCATCTTCTGTGTTTGCTTTTTCTGTAATTGCGTGCTGACACAGAAAACAAAACATGCAATTAGGGTCCGTGAAGTTCTTACTGGATGAATTAACTTCAGTCATCTGGTGTAATTTTGCTGAAAGATCAAGACTATCTGGTTGGAACATCATGTTTGTGCACAAGTGAGTCAATGCAGCCATCTTCGGCTGTGGCCTGCAACATTTCCAGCAAAAACAAGGTTTCTGGAGTCTTCACTTTGTGTGATGTCCAGGATGGTTAGTAGGACGACAATCTTGATCATTTTTAATGGATAACTGAAGGTTCCGTAAGTCTTTTCTCTGCGTTGTGTATTTTTTCTTCTTCTTTACTTTGGTGATAGTTGGCTCGGCAGTGGGTCTCATTGTTTTCTGGACGTGAGTGTCTTCATACGCAGGTGAAGACGTCTGTGCGTATGGGTCTCGGGACAGCTATCAAGTGGTATCTGCACAGAGGAAAAAGAAAACAAGACAGCAGTATTTCTTCAAAGACAAGGGTTGTATCCTGCTGAGTAAACACTGAGTCTGCTATTGTTCCCTCTTTCCCTATTCCTTAATTCTTGACACCTAAAAAACACAGTGAGATGAGGATTGACTAAATGGATGGGGGGAAACTATGAGTCTTCACCGAAAGGGTTGGCCCCCAAAGCCTGTTGCATTTGGTTCTTCCCTTGGCTCCTCACTGGTTCGTGTCCTTAACATGTCCCTGTGAGTGGCAGAACTTTGCAGAACACTTTGCAATGTGACAGAACACTTTTCAATGTGACATATGAGACCAAGTTTTTTTCTTCCTTGACAAAATACTGCCGATTAATATCCCTTGATGGGGCACATGCCACTTAGGCTTGACCTGTCCTGTTGACTTTTGTACTGTGATCTGCGTAACCCAATCATAAGTTATTTCTCCTTCATCCTCGAACAAAAACATCAGTCATTGTAGACATCATACGTGAGAATGGGTGAGGGTAGTTAAACCAATTTCCCCAATGGGAAAATGTGACAAAATTGACTTTTGCTTCATTCATTATTGCTACACTGCATGTGGGCATGTACATTTACAGTCTGACCTAACACTATTATTGATGAAAGGCCTGTGCTGTAGAATAACATTTAAGGCTGTGAGTTTACTTAAAGGTAGTGTAGGTCAGAATTGAAAAAAAAACTTTTTTCCAAATTACTTTAAACTTTCTGTATATATCAACGCATAATTAAAATACTAAGTACTCTGAAAAAGAAAGTATAAAAATCGAGTGTCTGTAGACCTCTCATGACTGTTTTAAAGACAGCTCATTATTTCCATTCACTTCACCCCTCCCTTCTTGGCTCCTTCCAAAGCCACGCCCCCAAAACACATGAACGCGCAACTCCGACAGCTGAGCTGAAGACGCATTATTTACCTGAGACGACCGGAGAGGAGAGGAAGAAGTGCATGTAGTGACATCATGTCAGAAACACATGTAAATAAAAAAATCTAACTATCATTATGAAGATAAACAAATAAGTTGTATTTTATTACTCTCTATCAAGCTAGCATATTGATATTGGTAAAGCTTACAATATTGATTCGCTAACAAGCTAGTTAGTTATCTATAAGGCAAAGCTAAAAACAGGTTGCATGATACACGTTTTCCATTGCCATCATTTACACTGTGATGATGAATTTCGTGTAAGATTCATTACATATATATGGTGTTCTGCATGTAAGAGTTTGCTTGATGAAAGCATTGTTGATTCTGATGAGGACTACACACCCGAGACAAGTAAGTTACCCATAGACAGTATAAGACAGCAAGTACCGCATCGTCAGCTCGAGGACAGATCCGTGGTCGAGGGCGAAGCAGAGGATTTTGCTATTAGGGTCCGAGGAAGTAGAGGCCGAGGACGGGGTAGTCGAAGTGCAGGGCAAGGAGCACTTTTTAGACAAGAGGACCTGCGTCGGGTTTTGCATCTTCAAGCTCAAACAAGCACGCGAACAGGTACGATCTGGATACGCGCAAGTGGGCAGGTCCTGTGTGGCAAAAGGGTGGTTGCCATGGTTGCGAGAGAGTAACAGTCACCTAAGCCAATCCGTTGTTTCGTCCCGGTTCGAAATAATGAGCTGTGTTTAGTGCAGATTAAACGGTCTGAGTCACTCGATTTTTATACTCTTTTTTTTCAGAGTACTTAGATTTTAATTATGCATTGCTATATATATATAGAAAGTTTAAACAAATTTGGTAAAAAGTTTTTATAAAATTCTGACCTACACTACCTTTAAGCAGTCCCCCAAAGGAAAAGCTGAGACAGTCACTTTCCTTTTGTTCTGTTAAACAAACATAAGTCTTTTATCTCTGTTGTAAGTTACTTAAGCATTCACAGTCCAAATGGTTAACACCTCAAAAAACTGCCCAAGTTTACTGGCGTAGAGAATGGCTGCTTCGGAGTAGCAAGAAAACTGAGAAAAAGTTGGCCAAAAAGGTTGACTTCTCTAAAGTTTTTTCTGCTTTTTCTACACTCTCTACTACAATGTCCTGGCTGACCACAGTAAACCCATGAATGTGAAGATTCTGGGTTTATCATTAATAATATGTAAAAATCCTGGCTGTGCGGCCTATTTTCATTCTTTCTTAAAGTTCGTTGCTCACGTGTCGTTCACATGGAAATTAACAACACGATGCATTGATTAAGATAGTGTAACTAACAAGCAGTTATTACCTTATTTTGTGACAGATTCACTGAACGTTTCATCAATAACTTTAAATCTGGAGACATTGGCTCCAAACTTAAGATTCTGCAGCAGATTCAAAATGACGTAAGCTCCTTGACATATCATGCCTTGATAGCAAAACATATGTTGCTTTTGCTGTTGTTTTTTGCTCTGTGTTGTGCTAGTGTCGAGTGCTATTCAAAATACATTTTTATAATTTTGCAGAAATCCAACATCAATGCGGAACAAACAGCGTTCTTCATTGCCTACCACTAGTTCTGGGAGAGGACCCCAAAGATTTTTACAAGACATCTTTTGTAAGTAGTTTCTTCTCTGATGTAATTCTTGTTTAACAGGCTAACTGTTCTTTAAACAGTTGATCTCCGAACAAGAAGTGTTATAAAGGAAAGAAAAACAGTCAGGACAGTGAAACAAAGTAGGGGTTAGAGAAAAGAAAGTGAGAGACAAATTAAGAGTTTGGAAGAAAAAAGTTCAGATGCAAAAGCCGCTAAGTGCCATTTGAAATTTTCTTCTAGAATGATCATTTTTATCAAACCTGTATATTAAAGTTCAGTAATTTCACTTAAATGGCAATGAAGATTACCTATTAATTGTCATTTAAGTGAAATTATTGAACTTAAATATACAAGCTTGATAAAAATGGTGATTCTAGAAGAAATTTTCAAATGGCACTTAGAGGCTTTTGCATCTTAACTCTTCATACGTTTTATATTCGTTTTAATTTATATAACCTGCCTTCAGTTTTATTTGTCTTTTCATGCAGTGGTTTGATGAATGTTTTGCCCCCTGGATCCACTGCTGTGTCCTGTTTGAAAAGGCCATTACATTTACACACTAAAGTGTTATTAATTTAGTTTCACATTTTAATGACTATGTGCTCTTAAAGAGATGGTTCACCCAAAAATAAAAATAACTCAGATTTATAAAAACTAATTTGAGTTTCTTTGAACACAAAATAATATAGCCTATTTCGAAGAAGTTTGGTAATCAAACAGTTAAGATTTTTTCCTACTATGGAAGTAAATTCCTACTCTCTGTCTGGTTACCAACATTCATCAAAATATCATCTTTTCAGTTTAACAGATGAAAAAAAAACTCCAAATATCATCTTTTCAGTTTAACAGATGAAAAAAAAAACTCATGCAGGTTTAGAACAACTTGAGGATGAGTAAATTATGACAAGATTTTAATTTTTGGGTGGACTATACCTTTAAGGAACACTCCACCGTTTTGTTCCCATATTAAACTGTTATTCCCTTTACTAAGACGAGTTGATGCACACCTCTCTCATCTCAGTGCGTGCTCTGGCGCACGCCACGGAGACACTTTGTTAGCACTTAGCTTAGCCCAGTTAATTCCAAACAGAGATGAAGTCAGAAGTGACCAAACACCGCAATGTTTTATTTTGTGTCACCATACTTGGTCGTGTAACTACTTGTGTAACTGTATTTGAGTAGGGAAAACTTGGAGGTGTTTGGTCGCTTCTCTGTTTGGATCCTAATGAATAAACTAGGCTAAGCTAAGTGTCTCCGCGCGCCAGGGCCATTGAGTGCACACACTGAGACGAGAGAGATATGTATCAACTCCTCTTAGTAAAGAGAGTAACATAGTTTAATATGAAAAAACAGTGGAGTGTTCCTATAAAATATGTTTTGTTCTATGACCTAATTTTTGTTATATGCTATTCCTATTTTTAGGACTGTGATGACAATGAAGATATGTCCAACATTGAAATGGATTCTGACAGTGATTCCCGAGTCGTCTGCAACCGCTGCCATACCCTAATCCCTGCATCTTGATGCCACAACAATGGCAATCATTCTGGAAGGTACAGTGGTTGTGGATGATCTTGAAAGTCTTCCACAAGCAATGTGTTTGCTCTTTGGACTAATTTATGCTCTAAACTTTGAGTATCCTGCAGCACAAGTCCCTCAAACCTAAAATCCAAATCACTGAAAAATCACCTGATGCAGTAATATATCATAGCCATTTATGCTTTGAGTGAATAGAGCTATCTTTAAAAGAACACTCCACCATTTTTTCATATTGAACAATGTTATTTCCTTACCTAAGATGAGTTGAAACATACCTTTCTCGTCTCAGTGCATGCACTTAATCGCTCTGACACGCTGTGACACTTTGATAGCACTTAGCTTAGCCCAGTTCATTCATTCAGGATCCAAGCAGAGAAGCAACCAAACACCTCCACGTTTTCCCTTTTAAATACAGTTACACGACCAAGTATGGTGACAAAATAAAACGTGGTGCTTTCTAAGCGTGTAAAATGGATAACTATAATGTATGGTGGAATAGCTCTCAAGTGCTATTCTGCCATACATTATAGTTATCCATTTTACACAGTGTAATCATACACCATTCTCGGTTGTGTAACTACTTGACTAGGTGTACGTGTAACTACGTGTATCCTTTTATTTAAAAAGGGAAAGCGTAGAGGTGTTTTGGTCGCTTCTAACTTCATCTCTGTTTGGATCCTAATGAATGAACTGGGCTAAGCGAAGTGCTATCAAAGTGTCACGTCACGCCAGAGCGATTGTGTCCAGGCACTGAGACGAGAGAGCGTGTATCAACTCGTCTTAGTTTAAGGGATAGTTCACTTTGAAATAAATTTGTAAAAGGTTTTAGCTTAACTCAAGGGCATCCAAGATGTATGTGTCTTTGTTTCCACAGTATTTTCAATTTTGATATTTTTAGGTCAAACCGTTCTTATCTGTCAGTCATATAATGCAGGTCTTTGGTCACCACCTCAAAGAGCATGCACAGAGAAGTCCAGATTAAACATGATTTAATGACTCGTAAATGTAAGTACACATTGATGGCCTAAGACACGAAACGAGCGGTTTGTGTGAGAAAACGAACAGTTTTTATATCGTTTTTACCTCTTGTAATCACAGTCACGTTCATTATACTCTGAGGGCGAGGGCGCTTCTGTCTGCGCAAGTGCCGGAAGTGAGTCGCTTGCGTGTGTACGTCACTCATTGTTTACACAGAGATTTCGGAAGTGTTACCCTTCACTGTGAAGATCTAAACATATTTAGATATACAGGAAATCACAATGGAAGATGATTTTGATATATCAACAGACAACGTTGATTTTTTTTTCTCGCAACCACGCAAGAGATCACTTTCGGGGTTTTCTGGCGCTTGCAGAGTTCACTTGGACGTGTCTTTTGGTAACAAAGTAAAAACGATATAAATACTGTTCGTTTTCTCACACAAACTGCTTCGTTTACACGTCTTAGGCCATCAATGTGTACTTACATTTCCGAGTCATTAAATCATGTTTAATTTGGACTTCTCTGTGCATGCTCTTTCGAGGTGGTGACCATAGACCTGCATTATATGACTGACAGACAAGAACGATTTGACCTAAAAATATCAAAATTGAAAATACTGTGGAAACATAGACACCTACATCTTGGATGCCCTTGAGGTAAGCTAAAACATGAAAAAAAAATATTTCAAAGTGATTATCCCTTAAAGGGAACAACATAGTTTAATATGAGAAAACAATAATAACAAAAAAACCGGTTGAGTGTTACTTAAGAGAACTCTAAAGAAAATTGTTCAGTACTGTTTTACAGATTCACTGCTTTCCAATTGTTGAAAAGGTGAAAAAAAATCCTTATTTAACAGGATGTTACTTGTTTGGTTTTAGAATAGAGTTTTATAAGAAGAGAATTTTAAACTGTATTAGGAAAGGAATTCTGTACCAAACTGTGTGACTTACATGCTCTGCTTTCAACCACTTTGTAAAGATGTTAAAAACAAAGAAACATCAATGTTTTTATTGTCTTTAGTACTTTGTTTTTTGTGTGCTTTATTTCTAAAATGTTGTTGGCGGGCCAGTAATGTTTTAACATTATTATTGTTGAACAAATAAACATTCTAGTGGTTTGCCAAATGTGTTGTCTTTCTTTGTATTCTCAACTTAGAATTTTGAGTACAACTTGCTTGAGAAATTTAAGGCAATCAGTTTCCACACATTCCTCTAGTAAAAAGAACAAGCAGACATGTTAAATTAACTGTTTTGTTTAAGTTCTGCTTACAAATCTCAACTTAAATCTGTAAGTTGCCTAAACTTGAGTTATTAAGTTACCTGTACTCAAGTTTTATGGTAACCTCTACAAATACACAAGTTACCTCTACAAAGAAGTAGAGAGTAGTGTCAAATCAAAAATGATGACCTAATTTGCTTGAAAAATTTGAGGCAATCAGTTTCCACAGCTTTTCCTAGTAAAGTCAACTTATTACTTTTTACAGTGCAGTTTGCCATGTCACTTCTAAGAAAGGCAACACATTTCCTTGTTCTGACAACAGCCCATCAAACCATGCGCGAACTAATGCACCATTGTCATCTAACACTTTCTCTGAAGTGTCCGCTATCCCACTATGAGCAGCTGCTGTCTGACAGAATCTTTCTGTGTATTCAGTTACACTTTCATCCTTCTTTTGCATACACCTAGTAATCTTTGACCAGTCCATCTTGGGTCCTAGGATATTCTTTAGGATTTTCAAAACACCTTCTCTCAATTCATCTTTTCTGGCATGTTGCAGTTCAGAAGCAACAGCAGACTCAAAACTGTTGAATTCAGATTCAGTTAGAATTTGAGACATTAACTGTGTGACTTCTGTTAACGACATGTCATAGAGACGCATTTTACTGATCAAAGCTCTGCTAAATTCAGTGAACTGTGTGCGTGTGACTGCTGAGGGTAAGCCCTGGGACAGTCGCTCAATGTCTTTAGGTCCTAAATTTGCATTGTCTGCTTGTAACTGCAGAATGGGGGTTACAGATTGAACAATGCCAATATCTTTTACCCTACGCTGAGTCTTTGTAAATCAGGATAATTTTCATCTGACTGCTGGTCTTCAGTGTTACATTTGGTTGAGGCCTGCTTATGGCTCACCTTTGTCTTGAAACAGGACAATTGAGTCTGCAATTGTTTGTTCTGTTGATTTAACTTAGCAATACACCTAGCTTGTTCTTGTGCAATGGATAAGCTCAATTCTTTGTGACAACAGATAATGGCCTTCACATTGTTCTTGCGAATACTTGCTCCAAGCACTTTCTTACAATCTTCAATAGACCATACTTTTTCTGGGTGAATGCCAAATTTCTTTGTCAAATTCAATCTGACGGACTGAGTCACTATGGAGTCAATGTGTTCTCCTAACAATGACTTAAATTCGCTATCTGACCACAATGGAGTGGCAAGGCCACTTTTCTCAGTTGTAGGAATCAACCTAGCATTTTTCCTAACCATTTTGTGAGTTTCTTTGTTACCACACAAAACAACTAACTTTCTCTGATCAACAGATGCTACACTTGTTTACACAGATCGACTGTTGTAAAACCTTCTTTGACAGAGCAAAGGAAATCCACACTATTACTAGCACTTTATGCTAATCTTCCCTGCTTGTACAGAGGATCAAACTTTCATCTCTAAAGTAACTTTTTAGAGGGTAACAACACAAAATAACAAAAACAACACAAACTATTAGCATGTTACGCTAATCTTCCCTGAAAGAAAATGGAAAGGATCTTTCACCTTCCAAAACTTTTAGAGGATGACCACAAATAACTAGCACTAAAAAATGCTAATCCATCTCTGTGAACAGAGGTTACCACCAAATATTAACACGTAAATGTTAATCTTCCCTAAGTTTAGAAGGATATCTTCTCTAGCAACGTAGAGGCACTATTCTGTTAAACAAAACTTCCCTGACTTATTCAGAGGATATCTTATAACTTCCCTGACTTATTCAGAGGATCCCAAGAATATTAACATTTAATGTCAATCTTCCCTGCCTGACAACAGAGGATATCTTTCATCTTTAAAAGACAACTTTTAAAGGATAACTTTAGTTAATCAAACACTACAGCTGTCTGATAACTCTCTGACGGCGCAGAGGCACAAACTTGTACTGGTCTGGTTCTTTGAATAGAGTGAAAACTCACCGAATCGTTGCTTGAATGAAAAGATTCAGTCTGGAACTCAGTCAGAAAAGTTCTTTTGTTGAGATCTTGTTCTGGAACTCAGTCTGCTTTGAGATCTTGTTCTGCTTGAAGTTTTCAAGATTCAGTTGAGATTCCCTTTTCAAATATTTTGCTGCTTGTAGTTTCAGTTCTGGATTCAGGTAAGAGTCTCTATCCGGGTCACAGGGCACCATCTGTAGTGAAGTTTTATTCTTCCATGCAACAGACCAGGAGACTCTGAGGTATCTTTAATGCAGAAGTTCTTTATTGCGTCACTGTAGTCATCTCAAGGATAGTCTAACTAAGGGAGAATATTCCCTCACAATTTATACATTTAGAGGGGAGGAGTTTACATTGAGGGAGGAGAAACTGAAACCAAAGCATGCAAATGAAGAAGGAACCAGTGCTTGAAGTGGGGAAAAAGGTGCCGGTACTCTCTTGCATTGGCAAATCATGACATTTGAATTTTTACAGGGAAAAACAAAACTTGGAAATATTGCTCTTACAACAACAATTTATTGTTATTTATTAACAACATAAATGTATTTAAACAAGTCATGTGTGCGCACATTTCTTTAAAAAGAAACATTCTCTTTTTAGAAATTGGCATTAATAAACTTGATTCCTGAAGTTTGTTAAGATGGAAAGTATACACCAATTGCCAGTAAATGGTAAACAACAGAAACAACCAAGAAAACAGCTCCCAATATTTTCTTTTCTGTCATACTTGGATATCTTTACAAAACAGCAAATATAAAAAAGCAGGCCTACACTAGGTTTGATTTGGACATGTAGGCTACCTGTCTGTGTAGGCTATTACATAAACTAAAAGAAAAGCTTATATTCTGACTAGCTTGCTCATTTTATTTATTTATAAAACATAGTTTTACCCAAACTGAATAATTAAGACAAGTTTAAATGGCTAAATCTTGTATAAATATGTTTGAGTCTTTTTCTTTTCTGGCGTAGCCTACTCCAGTTCTTGTTAAAACATACATGCAAATTCTGTACATTTTGGTCACTTTTTGTGTGAAATCATATTTATTTTCTCCATCAAAAGTGTGCTCTCACCTTAAATGAGCATAGCACAATCAAAATAGACTCACTGCTGCTCACGCGACGCACCTCCTCACGCCACGGTGTGAATGAATGCACTCATGGATTAACAGGCAAGCCGAAAAAGATACGTGATACTCACGCTTGCGGTGGCCGCGGTGGCCGCGGATGCCGCGATCATCTCCGGTTGTCGTTTCGCAGCCGTACACGCGCAGATGTGCGTAGTAAATAAGGGATTAACGCCCGTGATGCTTTTTCTGTCAGTGTTATAGAGTACCGGCTATATGCGAGAAGTAGCGGTACGCAACAAAAAAGTGCAGGTACGCTTAAGAGTAAAATTCAGAGGTGCCGGTACTCGTACCAGGGAGTACCGCCCCACTTCGAGCACTGGAAGGAACACACCCTACTCTGAGGGCATTACCAATCCAATTAAATCAGCATAACTATTCAAATGCTGATAGTCGGCAGGAACTCTGGTTCCAAAAAGCCATCACAGAGCCATTAAAGACAAAAGGTGGAAGTCTCCCCTATAGCTATAATCCAACAACCTAAATGATTAAATCTCTAGGCTGGGAGGTGAGAAAACAGGACTATTAGGAAAGAGACTGGCTGGAGAATCATCTAAAATCCATACTTAACTTTATCAGTTTTTATACCATTGGAGTGGAAACCTAATTTAAACATATAATAAATGTGTAATCTCACAATCCCAACAAACTGTACAATTATGCCATAAAATAAATAAAAGGAGGAGGTGGAACAGTGATATTTTTACTATTGCTGAATGAGACAAATGAAGAGCGCTTCTCTCTAGCGTGCTCGGACACGCTGGTTACTGCTGGAAAAGGGAACTTCAGGGCATTTCACAGAAAGTTAATTGGTAGTCGAGTGGTAGAGCATTGGCCAACAATGTCAATGACACAGGTTCAAATCCCAAACACAGGCTACTGTGTTTGTTTGTTTGTTTTTTGTTTTTTTTTTAATGCAGAGAGATTGTGTGTCTTCTGCAGTTCTAAACCACACTGATTAATTATACACCAAAAAGTTTTGTGCTTACATGTGTAGGCTACATTTACAATGCATTTCCATTTTACACTAAGCAACAAATATAATCAATGGTGTGAATAAATTCATATTTTATAGCATTCCAATCAGAATATCAACAAACATCAGTTCTGAAAAGAAAAACGAAAAAAGTATCATGGGGTTCGCTATCCAGAAAGTGTTTGTAGAAAGACAGTAGTAAGGATCCCAGGATCCCTAACTGTGGAATTGAAATATCAAGCGAAAAGGAACATGAGTGTGAATTTCCCCTTCATTTTGCTTTGGAAAAAGCTGGCATAGTAAAAGGAAGCAGCTAAATCATCAAGCAAAAGATTCTATTTTAATTATTCAATCAATGAAGGAATTAAATAATTTACATGTCATGGTATTTTTGTCATAAATGTTTATTCATTTTTAAATATTGAATACTTTGAATAAATTCATTGCTTTAAAGGTGGAATACCTAAGATTTTTGCATTAAAATATCCTAAAATCACAAGGCAAGTGTTATATATTTAGTTAAGATGATAACTTACAATATTCCAAATGTTTCAAACAATGTTTAAAATCGCGAGAAAATTGAGATTTTAACCAAGGAAACGGGGCGTGTGAGCAGGGGTGAGCTGGGAGCTCGCCAGTCAGATCGCGTCATATCCACGTTACCTCGGTTTCCGCTCGTACTACGTGTAGTCCTGGATAAATGCGGAAGTTGTAGCTGTGCGTTGCGTCTATGAAGCAACAAACGTCAGCTTGTTTCGCGCATTTGTAATGGAATGGTGCACATTCTGGTGCATTATTCTTTTCAATTATTCTCAGAATGTGAACTGTTGGCTGTAAAGGGGGTCGCACACCGGACGAGAAGAGCCGCGCCACATCTAGGACAAAGTCCAGATATCGCACACTGGCACGCGCACTTTCTAATTAGTGTATGGCCAGCAATATTGTTATGTTTAATGACATGAAAGGAAGATAATGTCTGTTCTATGTTATGATTGTACTGTACAATTAAATATAATCGTTGCTGAGTCTGCAGTCTGAAAACTTTACCTCAGAGCATCCGTTAACTGAATGAATTGAGAATCTCACCTGAAAAATCTAATAACATCAGCAATTGTAATTCAAGCAGCTGATTTCTGTAAATGAATGCAAAACTAAATGCATATTGCAGCATAGGGCGAAGTCCATTAGCAACGATTTGACTTAAGTTCAAACCCTCTCCACCATAGCTTCGTCCAGTGACTCGTACAGTAACATCTGTGATAACATTTATAGAAATCGAACTTTACCTCATCCATGACAACTAATTTTCGATTCCTGTCTGACTGATTTATCCACGGTGGAGTTGAAAACAACAGTTCCCATCATTCTGCGTTCCTCCAAATCGTCATCAAGCAAAGCCGTTGTTGTTGTTTTGAATGTAGCGCCCTCTAGTGACATGCCAATCTTAGGTATTGTAGCTTTAATAATGTTAACCTAATGTTTAAAATTTTTCTGGTGTGACTTCTCTTTGTTTTTCAGTCTTAAAAGTCTCTCTCTTTTTCAGTCTTCTCTTTGTTTTTCAGTCTTGTTTTCAGGCTTCAATTTTACAGGGCAAGCACAGAATACTGACAATGTATATATTTCAGTGTTTTCAAGGAGTGTAATGATTTACTAGTTTTCTTGATGCATCGAATCCAGAAAATGCACGGGAACCGATCTTGAAACATGAACATTGTTTAATCATTAATTGTTTGTTTCAATAATTCAATAATCAATAATTAATTTAAAGTGCTAGGAATTAATCAAATGAACTGCAATTCGATAGTGATTTAAAGGTGCTGTATGTATTTTTTAGCAGCCTCTATCGGTGATGTTTCAGATTTCAACCAATTTTTTTACAAGAGCGCTCATGCTCTTGCATGTGCTCGAACACAAGAGCGATCACTCATGGTACATGGCCACACTGAGACTTTACACACACTGGAGAAAGCATCACACAACATGCTGGAAACTCATGTAAACTCTCACTTCAACATTAAAGGGGTGATGAACTAAGAAATCAAATTTTCCTTGAGCTTTTGACATCTAAGAGGTCATCATATTATAAGAATATTCTGTAAGTTTCAGAACTGAAAACGTCCTTGTTAGTCCAATAAAAGCTTTTATTGACACCAGCCTCAACAAACGTCTCATTTTTAAAAGTGGGAAACTATGACGTCAACGGGGTTAAATCACCACCCCCGCAGAAGAAGATCAACGCCTGCTTCAACACGGCCGGTTTTGCCCCGCCCACCGATTCACGCATTACACGCATAGCTAAGTAGCATAACATACATGCCTACCTCATGATGACAAACCGGATCGAGCAGAATATTGTGCTGTGCCTGGTTGTGGAAAACAGTCGCTGCATATGCTTCCTCTGGATTCCAATAGGACTGCATGGATAAACTTTATTTTTAATGACGTTCCAGCTGATGAGGGTAAAACATCATCGACTGTTTGCTTCATTTCACTAAGGATTGTTTTGTAAACAAGACTGGATTTTCAGACCGATTAAGAGTAAAGAACGTGCTGTGCCATCTATATTGGATCTGACAGGAATTGTACAACACACGGACTCTTGGTCGAATGGGCGTATGGGCGAATCCGGTTGCCATTTGACAACATTGGACGTCTTCCCCAACGTGCACCGACAGGTGAGTTAAACTCATTATAATATGCAAAACTGTTATCCACTCACAGCAGTGGGCGTTTATTTCCAAGTCTTCAGTGCAACATGCCCATAAAACCGACCGTTTTTCAGGTAGGCTCACAACTTGGGTACAAAATAGCCTATTACTTATTAATTTTGATGTTTTTGAATGCAAAAACCAAGCGAAGGTCATAAATTGACATCAGACAACAATATAATAAAACTTAAAAAGCCAGTTCATGACCCCTTTAAAATAATAGGCTACTTTTATCAGCTTTATAACTAATCCTCCATGCTCGTACCATGATAATGTTACATTTGTGGAGTTATCTAGCATAAGGCATTTCACTAACTATTTGTGTATCTTTCACAATCAGTGTCAACATAGGTGAATGTATAATATGATAACGAAAACGGTTAGTGAACTAGACTGAACAAGTTCAGTGTAACAGTAAGATCGTAGGAAGTAACATTACTGTACCCGTGTATTATAAACAATATTATAGTAGTGGGATGAGTGACGTTAGACAGTAGATCTAGTACATAAAATTAAAGTTACATCCTAAAGCTCCTACTTTTTGTTATCCTGGAACAGTCTTTTGTATTCATTTCAAGTTTCATGTATGTTGTAGTTTACCTGGCTATTTCATCACAGTTTACCATTATTTCAGCATATATGAAAACTTGTAATTTATCACAATAAAAATAGCAGAGGTCTCTCCATAATTCAAACGGCTCTTCGTCCTAAGTCGATCCAATTCGCGTTTTGCCTGACAAGCTTCAGCAGATACGTTTTTGTTTTGTTTTTTATATTTCTGTGGAGTTTGTGTTGGAGTGTGTGTTGTGCTGGAGGCAGGAGTGTTTGGTGTTATCAGACTCATGTCGTCAGCTGCAGTGCCGTCGCATAGACTGTATATAAAAGAGAGAGGTTTGGAAGCACGCATGCACGTCACATCCGATGGATTTCGCAGAAAATCCGACCCGGAGAGTTCACATAGAAATAGGAATACTGGCCTTCAGAGGTAATAGCAAAACCTGACTAGTGGATCATTGTAATATGTGATTACAACCCATTCACACACAGGCAATAAAAAAGGATTCATTTTAGACTAAAAATTCCATATAGCACCTTTAAAGGAATAGTTCACTTTGAAATGAACTTTTGGTATGTTTTAGCTTACCTCAAGGGCATCCAAGATGTAGGTGTCTTTGTTTCCACAGTATTTTCAATTTTGATATATGTGATGTGATCTGGGAAAACCCGTCGAATGTCGCGCTGGCACGTTTTCAGTAAAGTCTAAATATTGATTGAATGTCAGTTTTTTTGTCAAAATGGGGTTTTATTTAAATTATTATTCTATAACATCTTGTTTATCATCTCTGAATATATCTTGGGAGAATTCACTAGATTAGTGCAGAAAAATAGCGATTTATAATGTCCAGCTGACAAGACTGTGTTTTCTTTAAGAACACGAAGGCAGAGCGGCAAAAAACAATATCTCCCGTTTAGCTCTGCTTCTCTTAACACTACAAAGACAGTTCACCTATTAAAATAAACCACATAACAGAATAAAGTCCAGTCCTGAGTGAACTACAACAGCCCGCAAGTTTATTTATTTATTTTTATGGTGTGATGTGGAGTACAAGAGAACAACAGAGTTTGAAGCTGCTCGTTTAAAAGATCTTGCTCGCCTCTCAATCGTCCAATTTTAAAATGGTTTTCACAGGTTGAATTTAGAGTTCGTAAACTTTCAAATACCTAATCTATGATGATAACTAAAATATGTAATATGAAAAAAGGCAATAAAGAAGGGCGCGTCAATCGTCCCGCTAGCAGGACGTGGCAGTTAATTATACCTGTTTTCTCAAAAATGATCTCTCTCGCGTGTACGTAACTCAATATTTACACAGAGATTTCGGAAGTTTTACCTTTCACTGTAAAGATCTAAACATAATTAGATATACAGGAAATCGCAAGGAAATCGAAATTTAGATCTTCACAGTGAAAGGTAAAACTTCAAAAAAAAAATCTCTGTGTAAACAATGAGTGCCGTACACACAGAGAGATCACTTCCAGCACATGCGCAGACCGAAGCTCCCATGCCTTCAGATCACTTGGACGTGACTGTGATTACAAGAGGTAAAAACAATATAAATACTGTTCATTTTCTCACTCAAACCGCTTGTTTCGTGTCTTAGGCCATCAATGTGTACTTACATTTACGAGTCTTTAAATCATGTTTAATTTGGACTTCTCAGGGCATGCTTTTCAGGTGGACCCATAGGTGAACCCCATAAACCTCCATTACTGTATATGACTGACAGACAAAAACGGTTTGACCTAAAAATATATCAAAATTGAAAATACTGTGGAAACAAAGACCTACATCTTGGATGTCCTTGAGGTAAGCTAAAACATAACAAAAATGTATTTCAAAGTGAACTATCCCTTCAATGCTTTAAAATATATAAACATAATTTATTACATGCGTGTTGTCGCGATACTGGAATTTCTAACTTCGATACGAATACCTTGAAAAGTATCGATTTTCAATACCATTTTTGATACCACAGGGAAAAAAGGTGCATATACTGTCAAATAGCTATTTTTATTATTTCTTTTTTGTCCATCTATTGAAAGTCTAAGCCATGGGTAGACAAATTGGGTCCTAGAAAGCTGCTGTACTGTAGAGTTTAGCTCCAACCCTAATCAAACACACCTGAACCAGCTAACCAATGTCTTCAAGTTTATAGAAGGACACTGTTCATTGAAGGACACAGCTATGCTATTTTTCCCTATACTGGTCAATTAATGGTTTCAGATTAAACACATTGTCGCTTTACATGATGGTCAGAAAATCCCACTGGGTGGTTGTTGTTCAGCTGAGTTTTGAGACCTGTATACTTATTTTCTTAATTAACCTTGAAGCCTCACCCCATCCAATGCATCCTCAAAGCAGAAGAGCCAGTAATCTCGAGACAAAGCATCCTCAGTCAAGTCCACTGTGTCTGGAATATAAGAGGTTGGGTCCTGCAGCAGGGGGAGGTTTACTAGCTGCCTCTCCAGGCGGTCCATCTCCAACATGTTCGAACTGGAGACAATGTCAGGAATAGTAAGTAAGTAACCACAAAGTACTAAATGTCAATTTGTACATTCATCTGCAAAGGAACTGCAATACATCCTCAACAGAAATACTGGTGACTAGGGCTGAGCGATAAAACGATAACGATAATTATCGCGATAGAATTTTTCTCGATAAAACGATATCAAGAGGTCGATAAATGTTCGATAATGTTTATACGCCAAAAGCGGAACGAAACTCATTTGAACAGCGCGTGCCACACGGAGCATTTATCCGCTCGGCTCAAAGTCCAAACGGCAGCGCACTGTGCTCAGCGCGAGCTCACGCGCACTCGCACTCTGATCGTCTCCCTCACAAGATCCAGTGAGAAGCGCTTGAGATCAGTGAAAAACACAAATGTCAAGTTTAAACCAGTTTAAAGGCAGATGAAACACCGCTGACAAAAAGGAGAAACACTGCGTGCAACGATGCAGTCAGAATCTGAATTGATACTGAATATATTTAGCCTACCATGGATTTACTGTAAGGTTAGCCTAGTATTATTAACTGCACCATGAAATGTGGGATATACATATTGAATTGTATAATATTATTAATGTAGACAATCTATTAAATGACTAATGGAATATAAGCACAGTATTTAATAATGTATTTAACTGTTAGGCTAATGTTTTTCATTCAAATACCACAGAAACCATAGTTATGCCATAATAGTGAGGTGCTAAGTTATAGGCTATACCTGGTTTTATCTGTGGTTATCATGATCTAAATGCATGATACTGGATGAACAATGGTTAATTTTAATACAACTCAGTCAGAATATTACTTTTACCAAATAAAAATGTGGTTGTTACATAAAAAAAAGATGTTACTGTTTTTGTTAATGAACATAAATTTAAATAGTCGTTTAAAACACAATTAACACTGTTTTATACAACTTTCACTTAGGAGCAAAAATCTGCCTTTAAACTTGAAAGAAATAAAGATTTAACATATATTGATGATAATTATTGGATATTCGACTGATATAAGAAAAATTATCGTGATACATTTTTTGGCCATATCGCCCAGCCCTACTGGTGACACCAAAAAGTGGTTAAAACAATCGCAACTTCCAACAACACTTTCAGTCTTTTTTTTTAAATGACCTGAAAGTCTGAGTTAAGAATAGATTCAAAGAGCACAATTATAAAACACAACAAGGCTTTGAAAGCAAACTAGTGAGTCAATGGGTTTTCCTGTTCAGTGATGTTTTTCCTGATCAAGACGCACAAAAAAACCTCAAGAAACCATACCCTAAACTCGTCAGGAAGTCCGCCATTTTGAACAAAAATTCTGTGGTACATTTACCATGTCCAGACGCACAGAAAAGTCTCTTGGAGCGATGCCCTAAACTCGACAGGAAGTCCACCATTTTGAATTTGGTGGCCATTTTGGGACGATTTACACACTCCGTACTTTAAAGAACTCCTCCTAGGGATTTAGTCAGATGGACTTCACATTTCTGCTGTGCCTTCTAAAGGCATTGGCGATGTAAAGTTGTGCTATCTGCGTGTTTTTGTCGATGGGCGTGTCCGTGGCGTCGAATGATTCGCCATGAAACAGGAAGTCGTAGTAACTTGGCTGTGAATGCCCAGATCTGTGTGAAATTTTACACATTTGACAAGAGTCCCGCCCTGAACAAATCTACATGCCAACATTCACCAACAGTCATAGCGCCACCTGCTGGCAACAGGAAGTGACCTTTAACGAAGTCAGCGTAGCAAATTCACAGCCGCACCGGCTGAGCTCCAGAATATGCAACGTGGCCGCCTCACACCACGACGCGCTACAGGTGCGAGGCCCGCCCATCGCTGCTTGCAGCTTTAATTATATTTTTAATGTGAATGTGACAATCATTAAGGAGTGTTTAGAATCATTTTGAAAGTCTCAGGGTGACTGGTAATAATGTCTCATTTCCAAAGAAGTAAAAGAAAAGGTATTAAGGTTTTTAAGAATATAGAAATATCTTGCACACAGAAGGAGGTGCCTTTGACTTAACACCTTCTACGTTGTTGTCTGAATGCAAATTACAACTAAGCAAATGGTCTGTGCCCAATAAGCATGGTGGGGGAGATTCAGTAAATTTCCATTGTAAACCTGATGATTTACATATCAGGTAAGGTCTGGGTCTATTTAAAGGGTGTAGAGGGGGAGTTCGGGGCTGTTGTCTGTTTTCAGATCAGTCCGTGAGGCTGGGAGTTACTCGTAAGGTAAAATGATCTAAGACATTTGATGGTTTGCATTGATTATCTTGTGGAATGGTATTAATACATTTACCTGACATCATAAATTGTTGTATTTGGCCATTCTAACAGACTTTATTTTCATTAGAGTTAAAAGGAATAGTCAAACATTACCATGTATTTAATGATGCACAGATATCATTGATAAACCTTTTCATTTTATGGATTCAGATGAAACGAGTTAATACATAAGATTAAATGTGTTGCCTTTAATTAAACATTACTTTGCCATGTAAAGAGCGGAACACGCATGAAACCTTCACCACGAATCGAACTCCGCCATTGGATCGATTTCGTTCCCAACTTTACAGTGGTCACAGGCCTCCGTGATCCGCAACAGATGGATTTCAGTGAGCAACATCTTTTCCAGCAATATATGGGGATCTTAAAATCAACAAGAGGTTTGAACTTCACTTTCTTCTGCCGCTGTGTTAAGTCACATTTTCCTTCCCTTTTGAAAAGTGTTGAGAAAATGTTGTTTGCATTACGGGTCGGACTCGGAAAGCTCTTTGTTTAGTCCGAAACTAAAACGATGAGGACATGATAACGGCCGTAGCACGCAGATAAAAGAGTAAAACCCTTGTTTAATAGATTTTAAAGAAATCCTTGTTTGTTTTAAGCAAAAAGAAACAAAAACCTAAAGTTGAAATAACATCTTTCAAATGATTTCAGAGTAGCCTTAATGAGGAGCTATAAAACAAACTTACATGTTTGTCATCATTGTTGTAGTAAACGATCGGAAAACACATGATTTTATAAATGAGGCAGATCGATGCATTGTTTATGATAAAGAAAACTTTGAAAAAACACAATGATATGATTTACAGGCTAAGACGCACTTAGCAGGGTTAAATGCTAGTTTTTTCCATGCTGTTTAGAAAAAAAAACGAGGCTAAGATAAATGCTAGTATTTTCCATGCTGTTTAGAAAAACAATTCTAAATTCTAAAGCCATGCTGCTTAAACAATGATACTAATGCTAATGCTAATGCTAAAGACATGCTGCATTCAAAAACACTTAATCCTTTGTGTGACCAGCCCAGATGGGCCACATTGAATAATATTCTATAATAAACCTAAACTAATATTGACAAACTTTATAATGCATTTGAAAGCTACCACTGTAAACAGATAGGATTAAAAAGCAAAAGCGCAATAGTTTGTATTCTCAAATTTGGAGTTGTGCTTCACACAATGTAACGCACTCATAGAACACACTGTATAGTTGTTTGTGCTACTTTACGTACACATAGGCTAATTAAGTTCTTTAAACACATTGCTTTACTGTAAGTGTTTTTGAACACTTAGGTAAAGGCTGTTGATGTTGTATTCAAGTTCACGTATCCTGTGTGAACTGAATTAAACGTGTGTGTGTCTATGTTGAATGTGGTTATAATGTGATTTACAATGCTCATTAATTCTTGAAAATTTTGAGACAGAAATACTTCATATTCGGAAAATAAAATATTATCACGTTTAATTAATTCTGAAAGACTGAAAGAATTATTCCTTTATGAAAAATACATTTTTATTCAAATAATTCCTAATTTTTCGCATCAGATTTGGCGAAAAAAGGATGATATTATTTTCAGCCAATATCAAGGATAATACTGAATGCTATACATTGCATTTAAAAGCTGTTTTGCATACAAAATTTGTAAATGGTTACGATTTAAACTAATTCTGAATGACTCTGAGAGATTGTTTTTTCCTAGATCATTGAATTCGAATATTTCCACATCTTCACGTCAGATATTAGCTACGGCTAATATCCGATACCATTTTTAAGTGTACTTGAATTGGCGGGGCAGAGTTGTTTCCGACTAGAGTCAGCAAATGCTGATTTAATCAGCCTAGTTTTGGGTGTGCCCATATTCACTGTTCTAAATTAATGATTACTTTGGATAAACGTGCATGGTTCTCAGACCGCGGGTTTTGACCTGAAACCATTTTTAGAGACGTTGAGTTGATAAACTGTTTTCATTGTGGTCATTTTCGTCCCTACCATAGTAATACATTGATTAAAGTTCTAGAGAAGGCATTCAAGGGGACTTGTAAAGATATCTCTGATTGTACGTGTGAATACAGCAGATCTTAGATATTAAGTCAAATTACCTCTGAATTGGTTATTGGAACTGACGGGAGGTGTCGATGCGGGCTTTGAGATAAGTACTGCAAGAGCGATATTGTTTCCTGATTACGGATAAACTAAAATTAAGAATTCAAAAGAATAATCAAACGTTAAAATGGTCATTTAAAAAGACTAAATGAGAAGAAAATATATTTGAAACCTAGCAAACAGAAAAGAGAAACAGCTAATACATATCTTATCAACCCTGAGCCAGAAAGCCTTTTTAAATATATTGACATGAAAGAGCAGGGAATCTTCAGAGACCAGAAATAATATAATTTCATTTATATTCTTAAATATAATTGTATTATAACTGGTGCTAGGACAACGAATTATTTTTTTTTTAATTGCGATTAATCGCATGAATTTCTTGCGATTAATCGCATTGTTACTCACGAAAATGAATAATGAATTCTAAAGTAATGTATTGCACACTTTTGATTTAAATGTACTGCTACATGAAAGTGCAATAACATGTGGTTTGCAGAAACTTTAAACAAATAAGGTGCTTTATACAAGCAGTATTCTCTTTACACAGTAGCAATATAAATATTTATTGTAAATCCCCAACTTAAACATTAATGTAATCAAATCAAATATTAAAACAAAGCTATTTGGTACAGGGATTACCTTTTATCTAGTTAAAACGAGTCCAGTTTTCTTGGGTTTTTTTCTGAACAGGTATGAACATGTATCTTTTATCAGGGACAGGGAGCAGCAGAAACAGTCAATGTAGTTAGAGGTCATGACCACTACTACAGATATAGTCGACCAACGTTACTTCTCTGATAGTAGCTTCGGGTCTTGGTCATGCTATGGTTTCCCACGTACACTAAATAGGCTACATTAAACAGAGGTAAAGCTCAATATACTTCTGCGTCGAACTTACGCCGTAGGCTGTGTGTCACGTGCGTACCCTGACCCTCTCCACCCTCTCCAAAAATGGGTGGAGAGGGTCCACCCCTGCACCTCTCCAAAAATGTAACGAGTCAATACGCGTACCGCAAGCGCTGTGATTGACCAACGATGACCCAAAACCAACGTCAAAGCTCCGGCGTAGGTCCGACCATGGGCGGGTAATTTGCGGGGGGGTGTAGGGAACCTACACAATAATAATATACATAAAATGTATTTAAGGGGGGCCGGAATGGCCAATTTAGCTCAAAGGGAATGATTCATTGATTTGAAATGAATCTGAACCGAGTCACTTATGGAACCGAGCAAATGAATCGTTTAGAGTTCATTCGAACAGGCCGTAATTATAACCTTTTTGCAAAGATATAAGTACCCAATTTATAGTGAAACACTATGTCTTAGCAAGGTAACTTTAGATCGGCAGTACAAGACATTAAATATGTAATCAAAACACAAGGCAATTCATCTTTTCAATTATATGGGAGACTTTATTAGCTATTCTAAACACAGAACTAAATTCTAAACACAATCACACACACATTCATACAGTCGCGAAAGGAAAGAGTGAGTTGGAAAGAGTGAGAGAGAAAGTTTCAACTTTCTAATGCACGTAAGACAACATGACCTGAAAGGACCATCAAGCAGTAATTTAAACCTTCGTCCTTAGATAGGTTATTTAATTTACATTAAATGCACCCGATCAGTTAGAGTCTGAGGTAGGCCTACTTGCTTGCGCTTGTCTGTGCGTCAAGGGGATTCCTTTGTCTTGTTGCGTTGAAAGGGGGTTCCCCGGCCGGTCCGCGTGGCTGGTTGTCTTTGAAGTGCCTGGAGGTTTCGCTGCCGATCACGTGTGATAAGCAAGCGAATGAGAGTCTTTTCCAATTTGGAAGCGCGTTGCAGGAAAGACGTTTGAAAACGAGACTTTGCAGCTAACTTAACTTTGAAAAACGAGACTTTCACGAAAAACGGGAAATAAAGGAAAGAGATAAGAATAAAAACGAGTCAGATGGCTTGAAGCTGTTTGAACCCCGATCTATGGGTTCTGTCTGCTTGGTCTGGTAGAGTTGTTCTCAGAGAAAAACACAGAAACACTCTTTAAAGAGAGGCACAAACTTAGTTGCAAAACAAAACTGAACTTCAAACTGAACTGAACTGAACTGAACTTGAACTGAACTGGACATGAGGTCCTTTGTTCAAAATCTTTAACTTAAAGTTAGTGCAACCTCTTAGCCAATGAGAAGTGGCCCAATTCTAGGAGGTGGATCTGCCTTCTTATCATAATTTATGGTCTGTGCTCTGCCTGTGGCTGGTCTCCAGCACTAAGCAGAGAGACAAAGATCATAGTTTAAACATTATGATTGTTATAACCATAAAACGAAGCATATTACACAGATTTCGATCAAGCCATCTTTTGAATTAAGAGAATCTGATTCGTTTAGATAGGAAGCACGATAGTCTCATTCACACAGAAGAGTAATATCACAATTACATGTGATCTAAGCATAATAACTCCAAACAGATTGCAGAACGCATAATAAACACACACATATATTGTATAAACACAAACTTATGTAGTTTTGATTATGAGTCCCTTGACAATTGTTCTGGGGTGAGTTATATGACTTTATATGTGAGATCTCAGATCTCACCCATGAGGTTAGGGTATGTCCAACTCATGGAGGAAGAGGTCTGTGTAGCATCTCTGTCCAGGGGTCAAAAGGGTCTTTGTGCAAAGGCCTCTCGTTCCCCCACTTTGGATCCATCTATCTTGATAAAACATTAAGATATTGACATGTCTCTTCCTGTTTTAGTGGTCATCTCTTGGCCTGCAGCCATAAAACGTGGGGGTTTGCAGACAATTTGGCGCAATCCTTGACTCTGGAATGTGAGCTCCAGAAACTTTGAGTTCTGAATCACGTGGGGGAATCCCATGAGGGATTCATTTGATTAATCTGTGTTTGGGTTCGCCTCAATTCTCTACAGGGGTTCAGGGGGGTTGTGACCCCTCAAAAATCAGACCCAGCTAATATAACCCCCCCCCCCCAATATCATCACATCATTCAGATTAGAATAAATATGAAATATTCCAAATTAATATTAAATACATTTGCCAGCAAGAAAGAAAGTATCATATTTTAAATAATCTGTAATGTACCCCCTGCCCACCACACCGACTTGGTATTACCCAACCCGCTTTCTCTACCAAGTTTGTTTACTATGTTGCGTAGTCGCTGGGATTAATGGTTTGACGGTGCATGCTAACGGATAGAAAGATGGAAAGAATATGGAAAGGCAGCCAAACAACGATTTTTCATTGTTGGTCGGCTCCAAAAAAAAGGAAAAATCCTGACCAAACGGAAGTACCCCATTGCTAAGTTAGCTGTTTCTCAAAGTGTGGCACGTGGGCGCGGCCCACTGGTGGGGAATAGAGACGAGTGGGGCACGACAAACAGGTTTTGTGTCCATCTTTTTAATTCCTTTATTTATTGACCATACACTCAAAACAAAACAAAGACACATTTAAATGTAAGCCTTACTTAACATTTTCACACGTAAGTTTAAAAGTTTTTCAAGGCAACCGTTATTGATCGTAGTATCATTTTATGGTTCCCATGGAGACGCGTCCTTTGCTGTAGGCTAGGCGCAACGTATTTTAGGCATCTCATACATACATTATTAGGAATTTGCCACCTTCGCCTAAATTTGATATATTGTTTTATTTTTGTTATTTTTTCATGGAATTTGCAAAGTGACAAAATGAATCAAAGCACAACTAACGTTAGTCCACACTTGTATTTTCTCAGTTTCTGAATTTTATGTTATTAGGAGGCTATATAATTGCAAACACAATTTTTCTATCTACTTTTGAGTCTTATTTCATGCAAAGTGATATAATTGCACTTTGTTTTTTCTCTATTTGAAAGTTTTTAATGCTGTTATTGGATGTTCAGTTTTTACAATGTTTTACAATTTTACAATGTTAATAAAATACATTTTAACAGTTAAACTTAAAGCCTAGTTTATTAACATTTTGTTGGGATGATTGGGGACAGGTGGGGCTCAGAACCCTTTCCTACCTCAGAAGTGGGGAATACAAGTATCACAATGTATTTCTAAT
Organism: Hybognathus amarus; assembly: GCA_030378365.1. NCBI lineage: Eukaryota > Metazoa > Chordata > Actinopteri > Cypriniformes > Leuciscidae > Hybognathus > Hybognathus amarus. The sequence continues at coordinate 108,416 of JAQIUQ010001559.1, forward strand.
ACAGGAACGACAAATTAGCATGTTACCATTTACAGAAGAAAATTATTCAATAAATAAATTAATTAATAAATATGGCGCGAGTTTAACCCCCCAATGGTTGACTCAAAGTTACGCCCTTGGGTCCGACGCATAAGTATAAATCAGCTTTTAGAGTGAGGTGAAGTGGTCGAGCACAAGGTGCAGCGAAAAGCCGGGTGGCCGTTTCTGTGAAACTGTTGCGGTCAAGCTTGCCCTCACGCACGCGCACGCCCGCCCGCCCGCCCGTTGCCAACGTTGAATTGTCTATAACTTTTTGAGAGACTGATCCTCGGTTCGCTGTTTGTGAGTTTCCAGAATCTAAATAATTATCAGGACATCAACAGAAGGGAATTCACAAGGCAGAGCACCCCCGCTAAACTAAATGCAGGCCTATCAGGTAAAGTTATGTATAATTTTAATTTAAGTTAAAAAGGCTACAGCTGCGTAGCGCACAGAAGCCGTTGGTTACCATCCGCGCCTGTCATTCACTCGTCTCGCGGAGCGCTGTCTCCCTTTCTATTAACCTGAGAGAACCTGCCAAAGCCTCTCTCTACTGCTTGTTTGGGTGGGTTATTTGCTGGCTGACCAACATCCCACCCCTCCTGGTTTGACTGTAGGCCTGTGTGTAGTATTCAGAGCCAGTGAGCAACGAACTTTAAAAAAAAAAATTATTAAAAAAAACTGCGTAACGTGCGTTAAATAAATTGTCTGCATTAATTAGTAAATGCATTAAACGTACAGTCTGTAATTTTTGGCCACAGGGGACACTCAATCTAAATAATAACAAAATACGTCTTTTGTATGGCGTCGGGAAAGAGTATGGGCTCATGGGAGTTGTTGTCGCTGTCCCTGACAACCAGCCCTCCGAGGGAGAGAGAAGAGAGTGCGAGCGAACACATCGGAACTGTCATTCCCTTCATTCCTCACTCACTCTAACTATGTATTTTTGACAATCACGTCTTTTCGAACAGAGATATAAATGAATTATCAGACCCTATTAAATCAATATTCCATCTAGCTAGTATTAATAGAAGTTTAAAAAACACGGTCACCTTTTGTTAATAAAATAATTACGTTTATACTATGATATCGAACAAGACAACGTTAGTGAACTGCATATGAAGCTACTTTCTCCAGCTTAATTTAGAAGTTAGAACACATTTTAATTTACATTATAGCTACTATACATGAGAGCTAGCCCGTCTGCGTTTCACACATGACATAATTCCACAAAATATACGGATAGATATAGTTAACTGAATGGGTGCTTACCTGTTTATTAGAATGCAAGCGAGATCGGCATCTCCTATTTAGCTTGACAAAGCTCTCTCCATTTTAAAATTTAACCCCACTGTTTAATGTGTCATGCTTCTTCTCCTGTCTCAAATCCTTCTCGGGTTATATTTTTCACCTGTACGTTTGCTAGGTTGACCATATTTTGATTACCAAAAACCAGGACACTCGGTCAGCAGTTTTTTTGAAAACCAGGACATTTTCATCACTTTATAAATACATTCAGGATGGCCAGGACTAGGGATGTCACGGTACCAAAATTCCAGTAGTCGGTACCGATACCATTAAAATGTCACGGTTCTCGGTACCAATTTCGGTACCACAACAAAATTAGTTTTTTTTTAAATTTTATTTAACTACTTGAAAAAAATATATTAAATTAAATTCAATCACTTTATTATTTATGATGGTACATTTATGAAAGCTTTGAAGGCTATAGCATGTTGTTTAAACGAAAATATTGATGATACTGAGAAATATTGTTTATAATAAAAATCAAGTGAAAAATACAGCATTCAGTGGATTTAGGCTACAGTAGTATTTTTAATAAATGGAGACGTAGTTAAATATATTGTACAGTAGCCTAATATAATTATTTCTGTCCATTTCTTTAAGTTAAACCAAACTTTTATTTTGACGGGTTGCCGTAGAGACCTTTGACTTTCTGTGTGTGTATGATATATGATATGATACGACCCTATGGATATGATGATAGTTTTTCTCAAATGAAACGGTAAAATGCTTATGAAGTGACTCTCGGAGATGGAATCATGAATCATGTCATCATATCAGTGAGGCAGCAGAGACTGAAAACAGCGCGAGCGTCACTATTGCTTCAGTGTTTGTGTGTGTGTGTGAGAGAGAGAGGTAACGTTAAATGAAACTGCGCGTCTGCGCCGTTAATTCACATAGAGACAAGAAGAACATGCAGGGTTCATATTTAAACGGTAAAATGCTCATGAAGTAACTCTTGGAGATGAATGGATCATGAATCATGTCATCATATCGATGAGGCAGCAGAGACTGAAAACAGCGCGAGCGTCACTCGTGCTTCTGTGCGTGCGTGTGTGTGTGTGAGGTAACGTTAACGTTAAATGAAAGCGCGCGTCAGCGCCGTTCATTCACAGAGACAAGCGCAACATGCAGGGTTCATATTTAAACAGTCGTTTTGCTGTTTAGTATACACAGAAACCACATCAGCAGCGCCGCTGCTTTCATGAAGAGGACGCAACTTCACGCCCTTCGTGCATGCATGCGCATCCAGATCCGGGTTTGACCGGGTATCTCGGTACCACCGGCACTTGGTACCGTGACGTTTAAATTTTTTCAGTACCGACTTGGTACCGAAGTACCGAATATTTGACAACACTAGCCAGGACAGAACGTGAAAGCAGGACATGTCAGGACTGTTCGTCACCCTGAACGTCTGCTCTTTGAGCTGGCTCCAGCAGCAGAACGTGCAGGCAAAGCGTAATCGTGGTCCATAAATATCCTGTAATGTAATCTAGAGTGAGCATGTTTTGCGAGACAGATGTTAGAGCCCCGAGTCCTAACCGCGACACGCACAATGTCAGAGTGGTAAGCTAGCAAGAGATCTTGCGCGTGCACCCAAACCCCCTCAAGTTTGTTGCAGGTGCAAAATGAAACTAGCTAATACTTTTTTCTTCGTCGTCATTTTCTTTGCTTTTATTGGCGGTAGTCCGTTGTTCCCCTTTGTGTTTGGTGGTTTCGCTGGGTTCCGGCATAGAAGTTAGAGAAATAGAGGAGTCAAAGGTTTCAGGGCTGAGACCAGAATACTTCAAATATCCGAATATTCGTTCAGTGAGTTGGTATTCGATTTGAAAATGTGACATTCGAATAATCGTTTTTTTTTTGTATCAATCTAAATGAATCTACTGCGAGACTTTGAGATTTTACTGGGACCTCACGTCACAATTTCGTTTTTTTGTTTTTTTTCGTTTTTCTATATTTAGGCCTAAGTTATTCGTTTTCATTTATTTAAATTTCGTTTTTATACATTTAAAATGAGTTGTTTTTGTTTTATTTATTTAAATTTCGTTTTTATCCATTAAATTTAATTTTTATTCATTTAAATCTACCCTACTTTGTTAGTGAGAATACTATACCTTATCAAAAATATTGCTTAAGTTAAAAGACCTGTGTGTGTGTTTTATGACACAAATGCAGTACGTGTCAGTTCTTGGAGCATCAGTTCATCGTATTTTTTTTTTGTATCAATCTAAATGAATCTACTGCGAGACTTTGAGATTTTACTGGGACCTCACGTCACAATTTCGTTTTTTTTTTCTTGTTTTCTATATTTAGGCCTAAGTTATTCGTTTTCATTTATTTAAATTTCGTTTTTATACATTTAAAATGAGTTGTTTTTGTTTTATTTATTTAAATTTCGTTTTTATCCATTAAATTTAATTTTTATTCATTTAAATCTACCCTACTTTGTTAGTGAGAATACTATACCTTATCAAAAATATTGCTTAAGTTAAAAGACCCGTGTGTGTGTTTTATGACACAAATGCAGTACGTGTCAGTTCTTGGAGCATGTAATCCCTGCTCGCGTGAGGCGCACCGCTTCTTTATTTAAATCTACCCTTATTTGTCAGTTATTTGTTAGTGAAGTATAAGTTAACAGACCTGGGAAAGGAGAATCGCTGTTCTCAACATAACAAAAGATAATGTTAGAGCCCGCCCTGATATATATTCCGTCATTGGTTTTCCCTGAATAGAATTAGGCTACGCTGTTGAAAGCGAAAGTGGAGACACACATTCATTGCGTTTTACCGTGATGACAGTTTACTGTTTCTTATTAAACTTAACACATTATAATGATTCATCTGTCATCCACTTTTGATTAATTGGAATGTTTTATTACTTGGCCTGCCCTGCCGCCGATCCGCACATCACTATCGGCAAACTGTAGTCTATTTGAGAATGGACATGGGAACCCGCAACAGAAGCGGTAACGATGGGGAAAGGGTATCTGAGCATTTGTTTGAGTTTTGTCAAGAGCCGGAGGCGTCACGAAATTTGATGGAGGCGGCCTGTGTGTGTATTTTATATCACTAATGCAGTGTCCGTTCTCGGAGCATATTCCCTGCACGCGTGAGGCGCGGCGCCACTTCTGTATTTTAAATCTACCCTACTTTGTCAGTTATTTGTTAGTCAGTTATGAAGTTAACAGACGTGTGTGTTTTGCAGTGTCTGTTCTCGGAGCATACTTTCTGCTTGTGTTAGGCGCGCCGCTTCCTGCTCGCGCTGTTCTGTAGTTTTCTGAACGTCTTCGCCTGTCTATCTATATTGCACCATATAGAGATTCCGAAGCTTCGAATATTCAATGTTTATTACTACCGAAGCTTCGAAGCTCAAAAATGGTATTCGGACCAGCCCTACAAAGGTTACATGACGTCATAGACGGGCGACAAAACGGAAATAGAGAAACGGCCTATGTCTTCCAAATTAAACTATACATTTCTCCAGATTTGAAAGTTGGTGGAAACTGTCTGGATAATTTAAGTACATATTTAATAGAAATATATAACATAGATAGTTATTTTTGCTATTTTTAAAGCAGAAAAAATACATATTGTGCCTTTAACGCGATAATAACGCGTTAACTTGCCCAGCCCTAATTATAACTCAAATTATAATATACATTAAATTGTAATTGTCAAGCAGGCATTAATTTGAGAAGTATGTAATTAATCCTTACAGTTTGATTTTGTTGACCTGATACCCTGTGCCAAAAGGGCGGAAAACACTCAATGAAGTGTGGCACAGGTTAATTGCCAACCGACCAAGAAAGCGAATTTACAAGGAGGGTGTGAACTAAACATCAGAGGTAACGAGAGACCATCACTAACCAAATGTGTGAATGACACCATGGAATAATTCATGCCCACAGATCTTGCTGTAATGAAAGCAACTTGAAGTTTAAAACCCGAAGACTGGGATCTCTAATGCTGTGACAGCAGACTGTGAAGGCTGACTGCAAGAGCAGTGTTGTTTAGGTGTCGCACACTGAAGCAACAACAATAATTCGGCAATAATTCAGACCTGGTCAATGAAACTCGGTTTCATGTGACAGCTGGAATTAAAATTGCAATGGACATGATAATGGAGCAAGCAAACGAATGTCTCCACATGTCTGAATTTAAAACTGTTGAAAACATCAAAATTAACTGTGGTTCTTCTGCATTTGTTTCTGTCAGGTTTACTTGCAATTCCTCGGAGGACGGACGCTGGGACGGTCGGACTTCATGATTGTTAGAACATAACCTGAGGTTCGGGAGATGGGTGAAAAGACTATTCAAGAGGCCTTTACATCTCACAAAAGCACATCACTACATTAGCATGGCCTCCCAATTTAGAACTGGAACTAAAATTTGCAACAAAATTGCTATATAGTAGACTCCACCCATCTCCTAGACATGAACACTGACTGAACACACTTCTCCATCACAACACACTCACAGCATCATCACACAGAATAGATTAAATCTATCCAGACTGAACACTACACATCAAGAGAAGTTAAGGATAACAGAGACCAATAGTGTCAGTGTGTCACTTCACTAAAGATCTATTGTGCATCTTCACACTCACAGATCCGAATAGCTTCACACCATAGACTGTAAAAAATATGAACAAAGCGTCTGTGACGTCACCCATAGACTCTCCGAAGAACGCGTTTGGGGCTGTTTATGGGGGTATGGGCAGCGCCATACTGGAAAATACAAAATACAAAAGTTTCAGAACGGACACAGAGGTGGTGTGATGTGTTGTGTCAGATCATGGCCGAGACGTCAAATTCACTCTGGCGCAGCCCGTTCTCAGCTGTCAATCAAAGTTAACCGCCCTTATTTACATACATTTTAGATCTAAATACATAATCTAAACTAACGAGTTAGAAAAAAATTCACCCCTCACAGTTGTCAGGCACGTGGGACATATTGAAGATTACAATAAAAGTCCATGGGCCCAAACTGTAAACATATGAATTTATGCTGTAAAAACTGAGATTTTAACACTAGACGTCTATGGATATTTGCTCCCTTTTGGGACCAGCCTCTCAGCGGATTTGAGATGTATTGCAGTTTAACGCACTTCCGGGTAGGCTTCATCTTTCAGATTAGAATGTTGCCGCTTGCTTCACACACAAAGGATGAGAAGCTGATCTCATGACATAGCACATGCTATTCAGCACACCCTGCAACCTCATGAAAAACACTGGAAAACACATTTCAATGGCTACAGTCACAAATAGATGCAATGCATCAAAAAGCAGTGGCAGACTTGCTATTAAATTTCAAAATGTTTAAACTTTCTGATTATTATTGGGGTGGTTGGAAAGTCAGAGGGCCCCTGATTTCTCAACTAACCGCTAATTCTACCCTGTCATTGACTGTGACTTAGCCAACAACACACACACAGACTCTCTCTTTCTCTCACACAAACTCTCACACAGACGCACTCACACCCTCACAAAAACACATACTCTCACACCTGTTGCAAGGAATGAACAATCTCCATCCTTGAATACATTTAAGCATGTTACAATTCCCTTCTACATTTGCATAAGTGGCTTGCATTGGAAGATTCCTGAACAAACACTGATTATTATATATATATTCATTCATTGAACATTGATTGTTTTTATTACATGACTTTTTATCATAAAATCTATTTGATTGTTTTGAATACACAGACCTCTTGCTGCATTTCCTTTTTATAATTCAGACCAAAAAATATATTTAAGAATTGGATATTTAATATGAGACATCCTTACCATTCAATACCCTGAGAAAAATATGAGCACACTTGCTGAAAAGAACATGGTATTTTACATTGAGCATGAGAGGGCTCCAGACTGCGACCAAAATGAGTTTGTGCGACTTTGAGAGTGTGCGACTGAATTTTACATCCAGTCGCACATGTGCGACCAGTAAATTTGCCACACTTTAAACGCATGGTAAAGTGTGGACGCGTGCGTCAATGAATCCGTGACAAGAATAGCGCACGTAAATGTCTGTGGGAAGGAGACAGAGACAAATATCACAACCTACTATGTGCGTCTGAGCAAAAGGCGATCTATCAACTTGTAATTCGTTACTAGCAGCGACTGCAAACAAAATGAAAGTGGAACGAAAATACGCTACCTATTTGATTAGGGTTCAGGAGTCAGGAACCCACTGACAGTAAAATAAAACCCTGAACTGGCCAGTCGCAAGCCGATCTCGCTCACGCCTCAGAATTAATAACATCATCACTACGAGATCCAGTGAGAAACATTCCGAATTCACCGGAGAGTTCTGTTATGAAACCATATCAGATCAAACAGCGAGACGTGGAAACCAGGAAAAACACTTTTCAGTCCACAAATCAGCAACATTCACCATGGATTTAGGCTAATGTAGTAACTGAACTCTAACCATAAATATGATAATGTGGAAGAAATAGTCACACGCTTACAAGTAGCCTACTAATACACATCTTTTCCAGCACTTCAATATTCACTACAATATCATATATACATTTTTTGTTTGTTTTTTTGTTGTTGTTTTTTTGGTGATGACCAACACATTTTTGTTCATCTTTTAAAGATTGTCCTAAAACGAAAAATTAAAATGTTGGAAAACTCTTATTTAAACATTTATGAAAAATAACAGTAGGAAATAACTTCCTACTGTTTACACTTCCCATTGTAAACAGTAGGAAGTTTATTGGCTATTTCCAATCCATGTACACGTTTTCACTACTTTTAAAAAAAAATAATAATATTAAGACATTATAAATTATAATAACTAAAGTTAATTTCATCTATTACACCCTAAATTAAGCTTAGTGATTTATTGTCAGCTAGCCTTGCAAGACCATCCTGATCTCGCGAGCTTTCAAGGTTTCACTCGCAGATCAGTCTGGATACTTTCCGTTAAAGAAAATTTGGGAGCAGTTCACCAAACGAACATGCCAATCAGCGTTGGCTTTGAGGCGGGTTGAGGTGTGACGCAATCAAGCGGAAGCAACGCGATCTAGAAACATTTTCAGACAGCGGTAGTCCTAATTCTTTTAGCCGCTCGCTAATGCTTTTTTCTCTTGCATCCTTCTTGTGAAATATGGACCGGGCAGCTGAAATGGTGCCTTTTATTCGCAAATTGTAGTTACATAAACGGCAAATATCCTTCGCCGACATGTTGCTAATTTGCTGAGCTAACGAGCCTTTACCTGCAGCAGCAAGTTCAGTACGTCATGTGCTTTCGTTGATCTGATTGGTTGATTTGGCCCGTCTATCACCAACATAGGCCAATCAGCTAACCAGTATTCTCGCCCCTTACCAAAACTTCTTCAACGGAAGGTTTCCAGATGGATATGCGGAGCAAATCCATCTGGCGGAGTCAGGTTAATTGTCAGCACCAGTGCTACCAGATTTTTTTTTTTTTTTTTTTGTAGAACTCAGGTGTGAGTTCTCATTTGAGGTGATGCTGCTTTCAAATATGAGTCTGAGAGCCCTGTGAACTTAAAATGAAACAGCATATCATAATGTTAAGTACATTTATTATTAAAGAATTTGATAGTATTACAGTTATTTGGGGGAAATTCTCAATAATTGCATTGCAAGCTGATTTAAGGTGTGCCCCTAAATGTTCTGCTTGCGGTCCTAAAATTTTCAGTTAAGGGCAACAGCGCTCCTAGACTAGTCAAAAAAGTTAGTCTGGAGCATTTCTATGACCATCTCTATGCATTTCTTCACGAGTTCAAGTTCATATGTGTTTTCGTGAAGTGGACATTAAGATGCTTTTCAGACGTCTCACAGAGAGCCCATTCACCCATTGAGGTCTGTCCAGACAACCGCACTGCTGGATGTGACAGGATTGGTCAAAAAGGGACAGATTATCGTTATGGGGAAGGTGCAAGGAAAGACGTGAGTGTCTTCACGAAGGAACGACACGTCAACTGAAAGTCAAAAGGTCCAGATTGATGAACCTTTTTATTTTATGGAGTCAGATGAAACGAGTTAATACATAAGATTAAATTTGTTGCATTTAATTGCCATGAAAAAGAAGGAACATGCATGAAACCTTCACCACAAATATAAACTCCGCCATTGGATCGAATTCTCGTGCCCGACTTACAGATTCACTACAGACTTTATTTCTGGCCTTTAAAGGGGACCTATTTTGCCACTTTTCATAAGGAATATAAATTCTATGATGTCCCCAGAATGCGTCTGTAAAGTTTCAGCTCAAAATACCCCACAGGTCATTCATTATAGCTTGTCAAATTTGCCCCTATTGGGGTGAGCAAAAGACACGCCGATTTGTGCCTCTTTAAACTCCCTTTCCAGAAGAGGGCAGAGCCTTTACAGCTTGTGCTTCAAATACTCTTGGCTACAACAAAACTGGAGAATGTCACGCAGCCAAAATGTCAAGAAATTGTCAGTAGCGGTGTTCAGCCATACATGTTCGAACCAGAGTCGGAACACAGATGGAGAGACTCAGGAAGAAGTTACAACTTTCAGAATGCAACTAGATGTTTCTGAACGGTTAGCGGATACATTTATGTAGTTGTTGTAGCCTGGGTTTCCCCATGCTGCCTTGCCGCAGCGCGACTTATTCACGCTGCTAGGCAGCCTGGACACCATGAACCAAATTTTCCCCTGAGATAGGGAACCAATCACAGAACGGGGAGGGAGCCGCAAGAGCGATGACGACGTCTATGCGAAACCAAAGAAGTTTGTTTATATGTATGGATCCATCTTGGCAGCAGATGCGATGCTACCTTTTCATACAGCCTTTGTGTATGCATACCAGTAAAACTTAAAAAAAAAGTAGCACGGGCTTTTATTTTCCCAAATCGTCAAACTGCACCGGCTTGTATTTTGAGACAGGCGTCTATATGAAACCAGCCTTAATAATTTAGTGTTGAGATGTTGTTCATTGAGTCTCTAATCTCTAATGCTCCACGTGAAACTGCAGTCTTTCAACCTTTTACTATCGTGTCAATTGATTTGATTAATATGTGTGAGGGAGAAAGAGCTATGACAGCACTCGTGTTTCAAGACGTGAGAGTGCAGGCGCACTCTCGCTCTCTCTCTCCCTGCTCATTATGCGCCCTGTCAAGTGCAGCAGTCACTCTATTCTACATCACTCACTGATCAAAATAGGCTTTGGCGGGGCAAAAAGTTCATTTGGCGGCCGCCAAAAAGCAGACGATTAACAACCAGAAACTGGCTTTTATTCTTTTATTATTTGAAGTTTTATGTTAAATCTCCTAAATCTTCTGACCCATCGTCTTTTCCTCATCTAATTTTCTGTCGCTCTACATGTCATCTGGTATCATTGACGATTGGCCACTGTAAAAAACAATCGTAATTTTCATGGTAAAAGACTGTAAAAATGCTACAGTGGCAAAACTGTTAATTGGTTAACAGAAGTTTCCGTACTATAAACGGTAAATAACTGTGAGATATACACTCACCGGCCACTTTATTAGGTACCCCATGCTGAGCCCTTTTGCCTTCAGAACTGCCTCAATTCTTCGTGGCATAGATTCAACAAGGTGCTGGAAGCATTCCTCAGGGAGTTTGGTCCATATTGACATGATGGCATCACACAGTTGCCGCAGATTTGTCGGCTGCACATCCATGATGCGAATCTTCCCGTTCCCACCACATCCCAAAGATGCTCTATTGGATTGAGATCTGGTGACTGTGGAGGCCATTTGAGTACAGCGAACTCATTGTCATGTTCAAGAAACCAGTCTGAGATGATTCCAGCTTTATGACATGGCGCATTATCCTGCTGAAAGTAGCCATCAGAAGTTGGGTACATTGTGGTCATAAAGGGATGGACATGGTCAGCAACAATACTCAGGTAGGCTGTGGCGTTGCAACGATGCTTAATTGGTACCAAGGGGCCCAAAGAGTGCCAAGAAAATATTCCCCACACCATGACACCACCACCACCAGCCTGAACCGTTGATACAAGGCAGGATGGATCCATGCTTTCATGTTGTAGACGCCAAATTCTGACCCTACCATCCGAATGTTGCAGCAGAAATCGAGACTCATCAGACCAGGCAACGTCTTTCCAATCTTCTATTGTCCAATTTCGATGAGCTTGTGCAAATTGTAGCCTCAGTTTCCTGTTCTTAGCTGAAAGGAGTGGCACCCGGTGTGGTCTTCTGCTGCTGTAGCCCATCTGCCTCAAAGTTCGACGTACTGTGCGTTCAGAGATGCTCTTCTGCCCACCTTGGTTGTAACGGGTGGTTATTTGAGTCACTGTTGCCCTTCTATCAGCTCGAACCAGTCTGGCCATTCTCCTCTGACCTCTGGCATCAACAAGGCATTTCCGCCCACAGAACTGCCGCTCACTGGATGTTTTTTCTTTTTTCGGACCATTCTCTGTAAACCCTAGAGATGGTTGTGCGTGAAAATCCCAGTAGATTAGCAGTTTCTGAAATACTCAGACCAGCCCTTCTGGCACCAACAATCATGCCACGTTCAAAGTCACTCAAATCACCTTTCTTCCCCATACTGATGCTCGGTTTGAACTGCAGGAGATTGTCTTGACCATGTCTACATGCCTAAATGCACTGAGTTGCCGCCATGTGATTGGCTGCTTAGAAATTAAGTGTTAACGAGCAGTTGGACAGGTGTACCTAATAAAGTGGTCCGGTGAGTGTAGTGTTGCACGGTGCATCCGATACTTCGGAAGTACCGCGACACTCGGAAATTAAAAAGCTCACGATACGCTATCGTTTACTAGCATTCGATCTTCTTATGAATGACCGTCGTTCCAGATCTGTAAGAGACATATTTCATGTCGGAATGCTTCCAGTCTCCTCCTATGAACGTCTGTGTTCCTCCTCACGCACGCAGCAAAGGAGCTGCAGCTGTCATGAGACAAACACTGCCGCGAGACGGCTGCATGCGCGAGCACACGTGATACAGTGGACGCCTGTCCAACCGCGGCGTACCCATTGGGCCTGGGCCCACCCATTCTAGGACCGGGCCCCGCCCATTCTGACCCAGGCGGGTATTCTCCAGGTATTCTCGTCTGCAGAGACGTACAGATTTTCATTCTATCAGTTCATTCAATAAGCAGCCAGAGGAAAGCTGAGTAAAAGCTTCTCAACCAATCAGCGGCTTCTACCCCACGTGTGGACTCTTAAGCCTGCCCACAGGCTGCATCGTCACCAGCAAGTGATCCAATGAAATGAATGACGTTGGCGCGCACGATTTTCAATGAGACAGAAACAGACGGTCAGCGATTGGATGTGTTCTGTGACCATGTAAACAAGAAAAAACGCATGCATTCGGATATTTCGAGATCGGTTTCAGGCCTCATTCATATGTGGAAATAAATTAGAAATAAATCAGATATGTGTGCATTTAGACCACTTCTCCGCGGTTTAATGACGAGAGAAACCCGACGCGCATCTGCAAAGGGATGGATTGCTCGACAAAACGTCGTAGAGAAAACGTGAATGTGGACAAACGTTGACACATATCAAAAAGGGTGGCTTGCTCGTCCTAAAATTTCGGACCCACTGCTCCTCGTTAAAGCCTGTTTAAACGCAATATGCTTCCACCAGTCCTGAGATTTCTCTCGCACATAATAACTGAAGCGCAGGCAGGCACTTTTCGTCCTCCTCCTCCTCAAAATCATGGTGATGTTTGGAGAACTTCGCATAAATTGCAGATTTAGCATCAAGCATGTTTGCGTTCGTCCATCTGTAAAAAGGGTGACCAAACGTCCTGTTTTCCCAGGACATGTCCTGTTTTCACGTCTTGTCCTGGCTGTTTTTTATAAAGTGATGAAAAAATGTCCTGGTTTTAATTATTTTTCATTGGGCCATTAAAAAAGAAAAACATGATTAAGAGGAAGAAGAAAACTAAAGATATAAACAACGTTTTTGTTAAGTTTGTGAGAGCTATATTTTATTTATTTTTTTCTAATAGCCTACAGAATAGACAATATTTCTATCATTATTTCATTCATTATTTTTGAAACCTGTCACAATAAAACATGTTGAGTAGAGTATAACCTCTGAGAAGCCTGTCTGAATTTGTGTCTTTGTTATAGATAGTATTTTGTAATGTAACATATTTATATCCATACAGAGGAGGCATTAAATGTATTGAAATTAAAAAGGCATCTTTGAGTAAACTTCGAGTATCATTTGAGTATCTCATTGCCGGGCCGATTGTCCTGGTTTTCGATAATCAAAATATGGTCACCCTTTAAGCAAGTGCGATGTTTTAGATGGCTATATGGCAAGTTTAAACACATGACTCGGATGCAGTCGAAAGAACGTAAACGGACGGTAAAAAAATAAATAAAAAAAATCGGATAAATGGGATAAATAACAAATTAGAATTGGGCATCAAGACCTGCAGTGTAATCGAGGCATTATTTTCAGAATAATAACAATTTAACTTTTTTATTTAATCTATTATTAGGCTATCATTTTTACCACTCTCTCACGCCTCCCATGGCATGCTCTGGCTCCTCAGTCCCCACACTTTAGTTAGATATGTTGTTCATTTAATTATTTCATGTTGATACAGTTCTTCTATCATTATGAATAAATAAAAAACAGTTAAATAATTTTGTAGGCTATCATTTTCCTGCTGTTTTTGTTTAGCAGCTGTCAGATTCAATGCTGCTGTTATTTCATGTCGAGACAGTTCTTCTGTCATTCTAACTTTATAAGAAACAGTTTTTGGTCAGTTCCCTGCCCGTCGTGCTGGGTAAATAACTGGAGAGAGAAACAGAGACCCTCCAATTCCGTTTCAGTCTTTTTGTGTATTGAACATTCAAAAGAGATAAATCAAGTGAAGCTCACTGCCGTCTTTGTCCGCTTAAGCACTAAGCTGAGGACTGCGACACAAGAGCCACACAGGTAGGCTACTGAGTCGCTGTCCACAGTGCCGCAGAAAAGCGCTGAAACGGAGATGAAGGGGAACCCGTTTTTTTTTTTTTTTTTGCCTTATTTTAACGGGCCCATCCAGTTTTCTGGAGGCCCACCTACAATCAAAATCCCTGGCGCACTTTTTGGTCAGTATTTATATCAATGAATTTGTGGCAGCAATAGCTTTCAACCTCTGTTGACATAACTTGACAATTTGAACAAGTGCACCACCATTTGTTGTTTATCCTGGCTCTTGCTACAGCTGTGGGCCCAGCATCAACTTGGACAACTTCATCTCGGATCATCTCGCTCGCTCGCTCTCTTCACGTTCTATCTCCTTCTGCTAAAGTTTGGCGTCGGTATACTCCGGTTCATAGAGGTATCCCTTTGTCGTTGTGCTAAAATTACTTTCATCATCTGATCTGTCTGACATTGTGCTAAAATTGGTTTCATCATCATAAGTTTCACAGTCAGACATGTTGTCAGCGAGTCGCGTGCTATCAACAGCTGATCTGCACTGTTGATGTTGCGGCAACGCGGATTGATGAGAAATAGATAGAAAACAGTGCCGCATTAAAACTGAGGAATGAATTTTGACCGGCGTGTTTTTTGTGTGGTAAATTAATGAAGCTTTGAAATGCAAATCCTTTTTTAATGTAAAACGGCACAGTTTCGTGGCCTTGGAAACTAGTACTTCATTGATAAACTTCCAGCGGTCAGAACTCTGACCAGGGGGTGAGACAGAGTGGGTCAGTGTGTATGCACCATAGTGCTGGTAAGGATTGCATACAACTTCACGTCTTAAATGGGCGGACTAACCCTTTAATGTATGTATTATGGGTAGAATGGTCTTCTCAACATGTTCTGTCTTTTAATCATCTGTTTTTATATGACCTTCTCTGACTAATATTATGTGAAGCCTACTTGCCATTATTATTACTATTGATTGTTGTTTTGTAATGTAATGTTTTAAAATTGTGTGCACCTGCCTGGGACTGCGGATGAAAATTAAACTTCGGCTAACTCTGGCACAAAACATCTTTTCGTAAGATTAATGTATTTTGAGCATGGTCCCTGAAAAAAAAAAAAAAGAGAAAATTAAACATGTGGTTTTCTACGACGTGCATGTACCATCATGTTAATCTAAAAAGAGATTTCAGAAACAACTTTTGGGAGAAATCCAGCTTTGAACTGAACCTCGATCGTAATGCAAGTCTTGGCGTAAAAAATCTACACATTTCCTTTCATAAATAAAAATTTGGAAATTTGAAATTCCTTGTCTGGGAGTATATGGAGACTCTGATGTTTGTTGGTACATCTAATAACAGGAACATTTGTAAGACACTGTATATCACCAGCTACTACAGCAAGGAAAACAAATGGCGGACTGCAGCGGCTCACTCAGGTGGCATCTATGCTAATAAGGCAGATCGTCACCAGTCATTGGACAGGGCTTCCACATGCTCCTTCATAGAATTTAGGGGGAAATGTGGAAGTGCTTTCCTAGAGAGACCGTTTATGATTTATCGGAATAATAAATAAAAGGAGTGGGTGGATTTTTTTTATAGACTGGTTGTTTACAAACAACGTGGACTACTTATAAAAAAGTGAATTTTGCATAATAGGTCCCTTTAACCAAAGACACGCATTTAAAAAAAATATTGACTTCAGGACAATGAAACTGGAAGTTTTGGATAACAAAAATACATCATCTCTACAACACTTTATTTTACTAGCCATACTTAACTGTTATTTGTGGTTGTAACTCTAAAGTGCTTGTTCACAGAGACAACAAAACAGTATTGCACAATGCAGAACTCACAGTGTTGAACCACAGTGCTACTAAATGGAAAAGAAGGCAGTGTTCTTGAAATGTGTTCAACAGCTAAAACTTAGCTCTGCATCTAAAAACATGGCACAAATGCATGCAACACTGAAAAGAAGCGATGACAAGTGGCGCAATGGTCAAATACATCCATCTGATGCATGTTTGAGTTGGAAAGTAGGGCTGGGCGATAAAACAGATAACGATAATTATCGCGATAGAATTTTTCTTGATAAAACGATATCAAGAGGTCGATAAATGTTCGATAATGTTTATACGCCAAAAGCGGAACGAAACTCATTTGAACAGCGTTTATCCGCTCGGCTCAAAGTCCAACGGCAGCGCACTGTGCGCACCGCGAGCTCACGGACACTCGCACTCTGATCGTTCTCCTCACAAGATCCAGTGAGAAGCGCTTGAGATCAGTGAAGAACACAAATGTCAAGTTTAAACCAGTTTAAAGGCAGATGAAACACCGCTGACAAAAAAGAGAAACACTGCGTGCAACGATGCAGTCAGAATCTGAATTGATACTGAATCAGTTTAGCCTACCATGGATTTACTGTAAGGTTAGGCTAGTAATATTAACTGCACCATTAAATGTGGGATATACACATATTGAATTGTATAATATTATTAATGTAGACAATGTATTAAATGACTAATGGAAATAAGTACAGTATTTAATAATGTATTTAACTGTTAGGCTACTGTTTTTCATTCAAATACCACAGAAACCATAAAGTTATGCCACAATAGTGAGGTGCTAAGTTATAGGCTATACCTGGTTTTATCTGTGGTTATCATGATCTAAATGCATGATACTGGATGAACAATGGTTAATTTTAATACAACTCAAACAGTCAGAATAGTACTTTTTACCAAATAAAAATGTGGTTGTTACATTAAAAAAAAAAACAGATGTTACTGTTTTTGTTAATGAACATAAATTTAAATAGTCGTTTAAAACACAATTAACACTCTGTTTTATACAACTTTCACTTAGGAGCAAAAATCTGCCTTTAAACTTGAAAGAAATAAAGATTTAACATATATCGTGATAATTATCAGATATCGACTGATATAAGAAAAATTATCGTGATAATTTTTTTGGCCATATCGCCCAGCCATATTCGAAAGCATTTTTTTTTTAAACAGTGCAAAAACAAGTTCTGTGTGAACGGGTCCAAACAGTGTGATCAAAATGCCGCCTTTATGACATTTCCCACAGCAGCAACTGTCAAACATACAAGATGGAGAGTTCTTACATAGTACTTGTTAAGTTGCACCGTTTGCATTAATGAAAACCAAATGCATCACACTGAGTAATATCCATGGCAGCACACGCAAATTAATAATGATAAATAACCTTCAGAGACTCTTGTATTTTTAGATAATAATCCTACCACTGATTGGCACAACAACTAAAGGTTGAGCATTTATTGAAACCAAAATGCATCCAGAGAAAACTCCAAGAGTCCAAAAGTACTTACTGAAAACTGAGGCAAAAGGTTATGGAATAGATGGGGAAGATGGATGGAGAAGAAAAAAGAAAAGAGATGGAATGAGAACATTATGGAGAACACAAAATAGGTCATGAAGGATAAGTAGCATGGATATCAGTTGACCAAATCCATAAATATACTGCACTTAATATATAAATCCAACTACAATCTACTTTGTCTATCATTTTTTTTAAAAACTGCAGCGGCAAATTTACAGTGGGCTTCTTCTCTATGCCAACTTACCGTTCCGCTCCACGAGCCCGCTGCACAGGATTTAACTCTGGAGATACACTCATGAGACCAGAGCTGCCAGCATAATTCTCTCCCCAGCTGTACTGGTTAGGGTCTATAAAAAGAAAGAAAGAAAAAACAGTCTGTAAAACAAACTACACTCTCTGCACAAAGTACTAAACAGTTTGGTTGTGTACTTATGACAATAACTTACTGTCTTCTTCAGCCCCCTTCAAAAAGGCCCCAATAGCACCAAGATATCCTTCATGTCTTAGAAACAAAGCCTGGACCTACCCCTACAAATAAATCCAATTCTTTATCCAAAATATCCACAAAAAACATAGCAGGTTGTAATGAGATTTCTATCTTGAACATGAAACGTAAAATGTAGTTATTGTTGTGTTATACAATAAGAAATAAAATAGAGTAATAAGAGACACATTAAACTAGATATAATAGAATAGAAATCAGTTGCCTGGGACAATGATCAAATAAACAAATTATTTGATAGAATGGCACATTTGACCTCATCACGTTTTCAAGCAAGCCATTTAATCATTATCGATGATGTTATTAAACAGCTTATGAACATTTAAAAAGTCATGGTTGGAGACCTTAGTGAAGAAGTTGATGCTATAGGTGATGGTGTGCATGGTGACGGGGTGTCCTCGAATGAAGAATCCTCCGAAATAGACTCTGGTAAGGTTGTGCAGTTTGGCGTAGAGGCAGGCCAGCTGTCCAATATCATTGCTTATCATGTGCAGTAGGCTCTTTGCCATGTCTTCTTTGGAGAACTCTTGAGTAATACAAACAAACACAAAATACCCATCTAATTAAGGGAGATCTTATAACTGCCATGTCAGGGTTTTTCCTGGGTCAAAAATGGTCTTCAGTGGTGGCGGACAAACACCTTCATTCACACACACACACACACACACACAGTACAAAGTGCCCTACCCATGTGGCCCAGTACAGACAACAGATTACTGTCAGGACAGATCATAATACAAAGAGCTTAGAATTTTATATTTAAAAAATCTGTAAATTTATATGCAAAACGTCACTGAGTGACTTATTTGAAAATTTAGTAATAAAATGAACAACAAAGTAACACATTACATAGAAAAAGTGGCAGGTTTATTATTTTGCATTACAGTTTTTTTCAGTCGCTAACAAGCATTTGTCCAAACAGTTGTCACATTTTCAAAACTCTAAACACAACTAGCACAGCATCGATCTTTTGTGGCCATACCATTCATACATTTCATGTTGTTTTCACACAATATGCAGTCAGTGAACACACTTCCACAATGCTTACTTTTTCTTAACAGACAAGCTATACCTTCCGACAAAATTATAGACTGTTTTTGAAGTATTTACAAATGTTAACACTCACACCATCCCAAAATAGCAAAAACAATATTCCAAACCTTAGATACAGTATAAAAACCTCTGCTTCTGCAATGACATCAGTTCAAAAACTATATATCTCAGCTGATAATAAACAAAACAATTGAATAATTGACCCACAGCTTATTTATGTTGGGTAAATTGGCACAACCACAGCTGTTTTCAGTCTGGCTTAGATTCAATGGCAGGGGTTATTTTTTCTATTACATCTGACACT
Organism: Hybognathus amarus; assembly: GCA_030378365.1. Taxonomy (NCBI): domain Eukaryota; kingdom Metazoa; phylum Chordata; class Actinopteri; order Cypriniformes; family Leuciscidae; genus Hybognathus; species Hybognathus amarus. Next base: position 127,845 of record JAQIUQ010001559.1, read on the forward strand.
TATACAGTAAAATGAGGACTTTACAGTAAAGAGTAATGTTTTTGGAAACAGAAAAAGACAAACACTGTAATGTCTGGATGAGGAAGAGTAAGCAGCAAGGGGCCCAGGGAGAAGAGCAGGCCCAGTGAGAGATGCAGTGAGAGATGCAGTCAGACATGCAATGAGAGATGCAGTAAGAGGTGCAGGAGCAGTGAGAGATGCAGTGAGAGATGCAGGAGCAGTGAGAGATGCAGTCAGAGATGCAGTGAGAGAGATGCAGTGAGAGATGCAGTGAGAGATGCAGTGAGAGATGCAGTGAGAGATGCAGGAGCAGTGAGAGATGCAGTGAGAGATGCAGAGAGAGATGCAGTGAGAGATGCAGTGAGAGATGCAGTGAGAGATGCAGTGAGAGATGCAGTGAGAGATGCAGTGAGAGATGCAGTGAGAGAATGCAGGAGCAGTGAGAGATGCAGGAGCAGTGAGAGATGCAGTGAGAGATGCAGTGAGAGATGCAGTGAGAGGTGCAGTGAGAGGTGCAGTGAGAGGTGCAGTGAGAGGTGCAGTGAGAGGTGCACTGGAGATGCAGTGAGAGATGCAGTGAGAGGTGCAGTGAGAGGTGCAGTGAGAGGTGCAGTGAGAGGTGCAGTGAGAGGTGCAGTGAGAGTTGCAGTGAGAGTTGCAGTGAGAGGTGCAGTGAGCGGTGCAGTGAGCGGTGCAGTGAGCGGTGCAGTGAGCGGTGAAGTGGGAGGTGCAGTGAGAGGTGCAGTGAGAGGTGCAGTGAGAGGTGCAGTGAGAGAGTGCAGTGAGAGGTGCAGTGAGAGATGCAGTGAGAGATGCAGTGAGAAGATGCAGTGAGAGATGCAGTGAGAGGTGCAGGAGCAGTGAGAGATGCAGGAGCAGTGAGAGATGCAGTGAGAGATGCAGGAGCAGTGAGAGATGCAGTGAGAGATGCAGTGAGAGAATGCAGTGAGAGGTGCAGTGAGAGGTGCAGTGAGAGGTGCAGTGAGAGGTGCAGTGAGAGGTGCAGTGAGAGTTGCAGTGAGAGTTGCAGTGAGAGGTGCAGTGAGCGGTGCAGTGAGCAGGTGCAGTGAGAGGTGCAGTGAGTGCAGTGAGAGGTGCAGTGAGAGGTGCAGTGAGAGGTGCAGTGAGAGGTGCAGTGAGAGGTGCAGTGGGAGGTGCAGTGGGAGGTGCAGTGAGAGGTGCAGTGAGAGGTGCAGTGAGAGGTGCAGTGAGAGGTGCAGTGAGAGGTGCAGTGAGAGATGCAGTGAGAGATGCAGTGAGAGATGCAGTGAGAGATGCAGTGAGAGGTGCAGGAGCAGTGAGAGATGCAGGAGCAGTGAGAGATGCAGTCAGAGATGCAGGAGCAGTGAGAGATGCAGTGAGAGATGCAGTGAGAGATGCAGAGAGAGATGCAGTGAGAGATGCAGTGAGAGATGCAGTGAGAGATGCAGTGAGAGATGCAGTGAGAGATGCAGTGAGAGATGCAGTGAGAGATGCAGTGAGAGATGCAGTGAGCGATGCAGTGAGCGATGCAGTGAGCGATGCAGTGAGCGATGCAGTGAGCGATGCAGTGAGCGATGCAGTGAGCGATGCAGTGAGCGATGCAGTGAGCGATGCAGTGAGCGATGCAGTGAGAGGTGCAGTGAGAGGTGCAGGAGCAGTGAGAGATGCAGGAGCAGTGAGAGATGCAGTCAGAGATGCAGGAGCAGTGAGAGATGCAGTCAGAGATGCAGTGAGCGATGCAGTGAGCGATGCAGTGAGCGATGCAGTGAGCGATGCAGTGAGCGATGCAGTGAGAGATGCAGTGAGAGATGCAGTGAGAGATGCAGTGAGAGATGCAGTGGAGAGGTGCAGTGAGAGGTGCAGTGAGAGGTGCAGTGAGAGGTGCAGGAGCAGTGAGAGATGCAGGAGCAGTGAGCGATGCAGTGAGAGGTGCAGTGAGAGGTGCGGGAGCAGTGAGAGGTGCAGTGAGAGGTGCAGGTGCAGTAAGAGGTGAAAAAAACGTATTTGTTTTTTACTGGAATGCTTTTGAATGTGAACATTACTGTACATGTGTACAGCTCCCAACCAACAAAGGTAGTGTAAAAGAGGTGTATTGCATACTTTTCATGCAAATACCATTTTGAGTAAGATTTCCAGTGTTTTGGTAAAGTTAGTGTGTGCAGAGGAAAAAAAATTGTTCTATTTTGAAATGAAGACTCAGTGTATATTTAACAAAATGTGTTTTTGAGAAGAAAATGATCCATTTGGCCAATTGTATTTTGTAGGTGTGAGTCTGTGTTAAGAGTTTAGAAAAAGTATCTGAAGTATGGGTAAGCGCTTGTTAGCGACTAAAAAAACTTTAACACTCCAAAACTTAAAGGTGCAGTGTGTGATATTTAGCGACATCTAGCGGTTCGGTTGCACTAAGGGAGCCTCAGCCCACTGCTTACCCCTCCCTTTCGAAGAAGCTACTGTGGCTACATCTGGACTCTGGAGACAGCAGAGAATAGCTAGAAGTAAGCCAAGAGAGTGTGTAACATTGTCACTGTTTCTCAACCACAGTCCATTATAAACCACATCATGGATAAAGTTTACAAAGCCATACTCAGTGAGGATCATGGGTTTTAATATATAATATAATAATAGTAATCAGCTGATTGTCTCACAAACGTAACCAGCACATTTCTCTCCACATAGCAAACCCATAATACAGCGAGGGAGAAGAACCACATGAAACTATGCAGCTATAATACTGAGACTGAGCCGGTGAAAGCGTAAAGCCTTAATGTGTCCACATGAGCTCAAAGGTGCGCGAGGCAAAAATGACATGATTGTACCACCCTCTGCCCAGGGCCGGCTTTGCCGACAAGCGACACAGGCGGCCGCCTGGGGCGCCATCTGCTGGACGGGCGCAAATTGCAGAATAAAAAAAAAGTTAATTAAATGTATGTATCATATTATGAAAGCCGCGCATACGCTGTACACTTTTACTGTGCATTGTCCACACACTGCTTGTATTTGTCCATTTCTTTTACAAGATTATACAATCCTAAAAAACGAGTCACTCTGACAGGCAGCTGTCAAACTCACGCACGTTGCTCAGCAACCGGGAGTGGCGCGAAAACATTAGGGCTGTAATCAACCAAAGAAATCCTTAGTCGAACCATAGGGATGGGCATTCGATTAAATTTTCTTAGTCGATCGTCGGAAGAATTAACGATCGACTATCGATTAATCATTAATATTTTTTATTCAAATTTATTATTTATTTAACTTTTTATAAATTAAAAATGTCATGAAAATACAAAAATACAGCGTGTTTTTCCTCAATTAGATCTTTATTACAAGATGATCAACTTGTGGCAGTTAAACTGGGCGTTCGGTTAGGCTAAATTTGAAGATATGCGCGGCGGTGCTCTAACAGTTAGCAGCTAACGTTAACTTACTAACCAACGCAACTGAACCTGCAACTGCAAGTTGGCATTCGTGAGACCTTCGTTTGTTCCAAAATAATAATAATAACTTAACCAAAACATAATAACATTTAGATCTGACAGCAGGTTGTGTCACAATTTAACTCAATCAAGGCACGGAGTCGAGAAAGGGTGAGAGAGATTAGCCTACCGGCTAGGCTACTTAAAGCTTCATAAAAAATAACAAACATACAACTTCTGCTCCAGTCTACTGATTTTTGTTGAAAAAGATAAGCATGTTGATGACATGATCGGGGGTCAGACGCGACCGCAACCTGCATGGTGACCGTCAAGCCTTGTTTACACTTTGGCCTGGCACTTCAGCGCGAGTCTCTGCAGACTGCGCGCGCACCTCCCCTCGTGCGGACGCGTCGAAGTGTAAACAAATGCTTCAGTCCAGCCGCTGAAAACACCGCTCTGATGAGGGGACTGACGTTGCCGGCGGGATGCACAGGTACCTCCGCGCTAACATGACCAGCCCGGGGAACACGTTCACTTTCCACTCACACTACGCAATGCAGCATCATTAGTTTAATGATAATCGATAACAAATTAACGTGAACAACGAAATTCTTAATGATCAATAATCGATCGTCGATTAATCATGCACGATTAAACATCTGACAGCTGGTTTTAGCACTTTAGTTTCCTTGGTGTGTTCCGCACGGTTCCGTGCCATCGGCTCAAAATAGTCCTCGTCAGCTTTGTTTCACTAGATTCGAACATGTTGACAAGGGGATGCCCGCGTATATTCAAAATGGTAAGCACGCGCTGCTTTGTTTACGTTATGTGTATCTGCAGCCGGCCGGCAGCAGCGGTTTTCCTTTTTGAATGACGAATATAGAGCTAATATATCTGCAGAAATAGACAGTTGGCTCATTAAACGCAGGCGCAGAACGCACATTCTAGCTGACAGTCGCCTGTAGTTCTCTTGGTGTGTTCAAGTCAGGTTCAAGTGCAGCTTTTTACCTCGACGAGAGGCGACAACACAAACTCGAGCTTTCATCAGCGCTAGTTCATCTGCGTTATATTAACCTTCTGGTCTTGTTTCCTGTTTACACTTCTGGGCTTCGGGGTCTATACGACCCCAACAATTTATTGAGTAAGTGTACAAAAAAATATACATTTTTAATCATACAAATATTTTATCAATATATATATATATATATATATATATATATATATATTTTTTTTTTTTTTTTGTTTACTTCTCATCTATTCATTAATGCTGTGTTTTTGGAGATATAAAGTACTTTTGTATCCATATACCACACAATTCCTCAACTACACTATTAGCTTGCATATGAAATATTATTTCTTTTTATGGTACATTGCATTTATGCTCTAGTACTAGGCCATCATTTCTGTGTAAAAATTTTCAGATTTATGCCGTTTTTTTGTTTTTTTTGACACACAAAGGAAATATATATTTTTTTTTTTCACATTTCCTATTCAGAACAACCGAATCAGTATGAAAAGTCACAAAATCTTATTCCACTGAGATGAAGGGAACCTTTTTTTAAGTAATAAATAAAAAATTATAAAAAAAAATCTTGTTGGTGGGGGGTGTCGAGGGCACTCTCGCCTTGGGCACCAAATAACCTAGAGCCGGCCCTGCCTCTGCCCGCTCTGTTACACGGCCCATAAACTCCTCTCTTACCCCTTTTCCACCCAAAAAGAACTGGTTCAGAACTGGTGCTGGTTCAAAGTTGGTTCGGAGTTGGTTCAACTTGCGAACCCGTTCAGAACCCATTTGTTTTTCCACTGACTAGAACGCCCAGGGAACGACGTCGTTACGTCACTGTGTACGTCGCTAGAAACGCTTGCAAGTACATTGCTTTGGGATTATCTCTAACTCGTGTACCAAGAAAACTTTAAAAACAATTGAAATATGTAAGTCTTTTAATCTTTTCATTTGATATGTAATATTTTCTGATAAGTTATGTACCCCTGTCTGGTGTCTTTTTTCTTTCCATTTATTTGTTCTATATCGTGACTGTTTTCTTATTTGCTTATGTTTCAAATAAAAAAATAAAAACGCTTGCGTGTTTCTGCAGTTTCTCCTTTGCGATGGTCAGAAAAGATGTTTAAAATGCATCTAAACCCGCCCCAGCCCCCGACGTAAGCATGACGTGCTAAAAGAATGGTTCTAGTCCAGCAAAGAGTTGGTGCCGCTTTTGAACCAGTTTTCCCGGGCGCGAACCGGTTCTTTGGCTGTCGAAACACAAAGAACTGGTTCGCGCAGGCACCGGCTCCGAACCGGCTCTCAAAATGCTTTGGTGGAAAAGGGGCTTCTGAGTGTAAGTCCCGTTGCCACAAACACTCTAAGCGCGCTCACACACTCTGTTCAGCCCGCTATGTGCAGAAATCAGGGCGATATAGCCATTCACCTGCAAGCATTACGCTTCCAAGAGTGGGATGCTATTCCGGGAATCTCCCGTGGGTGTTTAACACAATAAAGTTCGGCTATCTGTTACAGTTCCATCGCCGCCCTCCACACTTCCGTGCACGGCTCGAAACTACTGTGAATACAGAAGCAGCCAGCCTGCTTCGTTCAGAGATAGCAAAGCTTTTGTGCAAAAGGGCTATAGAGAGAGTTCCACCTTCTATGAGCGAGTCAGGGTTTTACGGCCGTTATTTTCTTGACGGCGACCGCAGACTGATCTTAGATCTCAGATTTTTAACAAAGCGCTCATGAGGAGACCATTTTAAATGCTTACAGTCAAGAAACTCCTCGTGCATGTGCGCCAGGGGGACTGGTTCATCTCTCTAGATCTGAAAGACGCCTATTTTCAGATCCAGATAAATCCCTGTCACAGGCCATTCTGACGTTTAGCCTTCGACGGCCAGGTTTATCAATACACTGTCCTCCTGTTCGGCCTACCCTTAGCACCCCGTACGTTCACAAAGTTCATGGATGCGGACGCTCGCCCCCTGCGGAGTCAGGGGCTGCGAATTTTGAACTATCTGGACAACTGGCTGATTTTGGCACAATCACAGACAGAGCTTCTGTTTCATCGGACAGTTCTCCTCGACCATTTGAACACTTTGTGCCTCTCTGTCAACTGGACAAAGAGTTCACTTCAGCCCAGTCAGATGATTTCCTTCCAGGGAATAGATCTAGACTCAGTGGTTATGACGGCTCGCCTATCTACACAGCGAGCGCGCGTGTTCAGTGTCTCGCCGCATCTTTTCAGATGAACGCCCTCAGCGCCTCTGAGGACTTTTCAGAAGGCACTGGGTTACATGGCCTCAGCCTCCGCAGTGCTCCAGCTGGGTCTACTGTGCATGCGCCCGCTTCAGGTCAGGTCTCACCGTGCGTGGACCACAGGCCATGGACAGTGGCAGAATGGTTTCAGCGGGGCAGTCACCATGTGGACTTTTTCTTGCCGAAAAGTCATCTCTTAAGACACATCTAACACGGGTTGGAGCACGGTCTGCGAGAGCGGCACCGGCCTTTGGCCCCTGATCAGCTCAAGAGAGCTCCCTCCACATAAACTGTCTAGAGATGTTAGTGGTCGGAGAACGTGCTCGCGCATTCACACATTTTAGTTTGGTCCCAGAGTCACCTGTTCTCGCTAAGAGCGACGCATGTGCCGGGCCATCTGAACAACGGCCCAGACAGACTGTCCAGGAACCTCATCCTCCCGGGGGAATGGTCCCTGCACGCTCAAACAGTCCAGAAGCTGTGGCGAATCTTCGGCAGAGCAGAGGTAGATCTCTTCGCGTCGGAAGAGAACGCTCACTGCCCAATATTTTTCTCAAAGAGCGAGGACGCGCAGAGCCCAGGATTGGCCCAGCCGCCCGCTTTATGCTTTCCCTCCGGTCTCACTATTACTACAGGTAATTCAGAGGATCAGGGACACACGCCACTCGGTGCTCCTCATAGCCCCGCGATGGGAGACTCAGACTTGGTTCCCGGAGCTCACTCAGCTGTCACTGACAGCCCTGTGGCCCATTCCAGTCAGAGCAGATCTCCTCTCTCAAGCTTGCGGCACGATCTGGCATCCCCGTCCGCAGCGTTGGTCGCTGCATGCGTGGGTGATCAACGATTACCCATTGCTTTGCAAGGAGTGTTAAACACGATCATGCATGCCAGAGCGGCTTCTAATAGAAACCTCTATGCGTCAAAATGGCGTGTGTTCTCTAAATGGTGCACCGACAAAAACTGGGACCCACGGTTGTGCGAGGTTTCGTCTTTGCTCATTTTCTCCAATAGATGTTGGATAAGGGCAGGTCCCCATCCACTCTCAAGGTTTATGTGGCAGCTGTTGCGGTGTTCATTGAACCCCGGCGAGGTCAGTCACTAGGCAAAGACGAGCCAATCATCCGCTTCCTCAGTTGAGCTAGAATGATGAACCCTCCGGCGCCCCCTTCGGTTTCGATCTGGGATCTTTCTATAGTTCTCGAAGCTATGAAAGCCCCCCCCCCCCTTTGAACCGTTAGATTCCGTGAACCTAAAATACCTCTCGATCAAAACCGTCTTTCTGATTGCCCTGTCATCAGTAAAACGTGTGGGAGACCTTCACGCTCTCTCTGCTAGCGCTGCGTGTCTTGAGTCTGGACTTATGACTCCTATGTCCCCAAAGCGATTGGTACCCCGTAGGGCTGTGAGACAATTAATCGCAATTAATCGCATCCTGTTTACATAATATATATGTGTGTAGTGTATATCATTATTTTGTATCTATAAATACACACATAAGCATGTATATATTTAAGAAAAATGTGTTATTAATATATCAAATATTTATATTTATGTATAATATATATACATATACATTTTTTATTTTATTTTTTTTAACTGTCATGGGTTCCTCCAATATAGATTTAATCTGACACTACATCAAAAATGGAGAACACAGACTTCAAAGCATGAAGTTACAGAAAAAAAGTAACTAAGTAAACAAATTTTGCAATTACGTAAAAAATAGTACAGAAAAAATGACAATACAGTGATAAGGTGAATAAATTGTATCCACTGCAAGTATAGTATTGTACTTAATATTGAATAGTAGGCCTATTCACCACTTGCATACTGTGAAAATACTGCAACAACAGCCAAAAAGGTTAGAAAAACTCTCAGTAAAAAGCATATTACAGTAAAGTACACTCAGAAGAGTTGTGCAACTGCAGAATCACGGTCAGTGGAGAGACTGATTCTGCTTCAGCATCATGTCTTCATGTTGGTCCAGTCGGAGGAGTTTCTCCACATCTCAGACTATGAACCATTAAAAAACGCCAACTCGTATCGGCCCACTGGCATTCATCAGGATGTAGCCCTCGATTTTTTAATAAAGGCCTTTTTCACTTTTGTAATGCTGAGTGCCTGGACTTTTTCCAATTTTTATGAACTTTCAACCCTTCCAAGAGCACCAGAGGATACAAGGGACACCAGCAGCGCTCCAGCTTCCTTTTGTTTAGTCTTACAGTGATGTAAATTATGTTTTTTTTTCTTTTAAATTATTAATTACAGTAGTTTTTTTTTTAAACATTTAGACATACATACAAACAAACATAGTGCAATAGTGAGCAATCTTGTAATTCCATAATTCCAGAAGTGGCATAAGAGCAAAAAAGTGGTTTAAGTGTTTGATCTAAGTGTGTGGGTGTGAGTGTGGGTATGTGTATGTGTGTGTATGCATAACCAAAGTAACCGTTTATTATTTATTACCATTATCATTACCCTCACCGCCCCTACTCCCCACTACCACCATATTGCCAATATTGTATGTCTATTTATATTTTCTTCCCATCTCCTAATTGCCACTGTCAACCCTGCATAAAATATAAGATGATATAATAAGATAAAAATAAGATTATATATAAAAAGATAACATTCCCCCCACATCTCTTCAGTCCCTATCTTCTCCTAATTATTATTATTATTTGTTTATTTATTTATGTATAATATTAATTCTATATAAATACACTACCGGTTAAAAGTTTAAGATCGGTAAGATTTTTTATGTTTTTAAAAGAAGTTTCTTCTGCTCACCAAGGCTGCAATTTTTTGATAAAAAATACACAAAAAAACACAGTAATATTGTGAAATATTATGACAATTTAAAATGACTTTTTTTATGTTAATATATATTAAAATGTAATTTATTCCTCTGAAAAAAAGCTGAATTTTCAGCATCATTACTCCAGTCTTCAGTGTCACAGGATCCTTCACAAATCACTCTAATATGATGATTTTATGCTCCAAAACATGTGTAATTATTATCCATGTTGAAAACAGTTTTTTTCTTACATTTTTATTTCAGGATTCTTTGATGAATAGAAAGTTCAAAAGAACAGCTTTTATCTGAAATAGAAAGCTTTTGTTACATTAAACACTACCCTTTAAAAAGTTTGGGGTCAGTAAGAATTTGTATTTTATTTTGGGGGAAATAAATAACAAATCAATAATTCTATTCATCAAGGATGAGTTACATTGATAACGTTACAGTAAAGACATTTAAAATGTTAAGAAAGATTCTAAATTAAATAAATGCTGTTCTTTGAACTTTCTATTAATCAAAGAATCCTGAAATAAAAATGTAAAAAACTGTTTAACATGCATAATAATCGTAGATGTTTTTGGCACATAAAATCATCATATTAACCCTCTAGGTGCTAGCGTTCAGCTTTACTCGATAAGATGCGCTCACTAATAAAACGGCCGTATTTTGTCAAATTGGGTGTCAAATTTCGTTCGACATCCCCTCCACTGGATGGCAGACATGTCATACTTTCATCCCTGACTCAAAAAACGTCATGTTTCTATACAAAATGTTCCAGTTCAGCACACTAATCAGTGCGATCCAAAGCTGGAAAGTAGTGTGAGAGTGAGCCATTTCATCAGTCTCTGCGATCCGGCGACAGTATTGTGGTGGGAGACTTTGTCTATTATCACTGGTATGTTGATCAGGTCGAAGATTCATAGCTACAGAAAGGCAGGTGGGAGTCCAATAGCACGACATACTCTGACGTGCGCTGTGCGTGGGTGAGATCTGGCCGTGATCGCGCTGCTCCTATCATCACTTATGAGCTGCGCTTTGCCCTGACGAGTCATCTCTTGACTAAACAGCTCTGTCTACTTGTGTTTGTGTGTCATATAAATAATATAAGCCCCATACATGGGAATCAGAGTGCCTACTGCATGCAGGAAATGGAAAATCTCCACAGCAAAAGGCCAAACACTGCACATGCATATGGTTTGTTCTACCATTTATTAGTAATGATTTGCACAGTTTGGTTATTATTGCACTATATACCTGAGCATTCAGTATTGTGCCATATAGCATACAGAAGGTGATGGACATTTTGGGGAAGAAGTGCTGCATTCTTATCATTTAAACATGTGACTTTTCATGAAAATTCTATAATCCAAGATTTCTGCCACTATATGATGTCATAATATGCAAATTAGATGGGGAAATTTAATCCCTACATAAACTTTGGGTCATGCTTAATATTTCTCTAATTTACAAAAAGTATCTATCTTGTTTCACTTTTAAGAGGTATTGTCTTTTGAAATTAAGATGTCAAAATCTAAGTTTTTGGAAAAAGCTCTGGCGCCTAAAGGGTTAAAGTGATTTGTGAAGGATCATGCGACACTGAAGACTGGAGTAATGATGCTGAAAATTCAGCTTTTTTTCAGAGGAATAAATTACATTTTAATATATATATATATAACATAAAAAAGTCATTTTAAATTGTCATAATATTTCACAATATTACTTTAAAAACATAAAAAATCTTACTGATCTTAAACTTTTTAACTCGGTAGTGTATATATATAAGTATATTCATGCAAATATTTCTAAAATATATACATGCATGTGTGTGTATTTCTTTATACAAAATAATTATACACACAACACTATGTAACTATACTTACATATACTATGTAAACACAAACTTTTATTTTGGATGCGATTAATCGTTTCACAGCCCTAGTACCCCGTTCAGAGCTCAGGTCATTTCCCTATCGGCTCTGCCCGCATCAATCAGTCAGACAATCAGACAGTCAGACAGACAGAGAAGATTCGATTCAAATGTAAATAGATAGATTGTATATAATTCAAATGTAAAATGCGTAAAATTACAGATTAAAATTACTGTCCAAAATCCATGAAAATCCTGAAATTTGGCAGTGATAATTAATATATTACAGGTATTTATGCTGCAGCCTAGAAAGCCTTTGCTAGCTTTGGTCCATTAAAACCACTATTCATCAGCATGCATTGATTAATCCCATGGCATGTAAAAAAAAAAAAAAAAAAAAAGGTGCGACCAAATCAAATGCTGGTGCGAACCAACTTAGAAAGTTGGTAGCACCAATTCAACCACTGGAAAAGTTAGTCTGGACCCCTGAATTATATCAAGTGCTGTGAGAAAAGGCTGTAAATCTCCACCTCCAACATCCTCACACGCAATATAGCCTACTAGCCAAAACTAATGATGCCAAGACATCCTTTATGTGTACAGATGTGACGTAATGACATAAAAACATCCTCGAATCTCCGCGGAAATCCATCAGTACCAGTGGAATTAAAAACATTATTACAAGCTCACCGTTTTGAATCTGTTGAGGACCAAACCTATAAAGATTTTAATTGAATAAATAAATAAGCGAAGAAATGAAAAAAATAAATAAATAAATAAATAAATAAATGACTTAATACTTATTTCCCTATGTATGTATAAATATATTTTTCCCACATTTATTTTTTCATTTTATTTATTTATTTCCACTTTTATTTGTGTATATATGCATTTACGTCTACATTTATTTATTTACAAATTTTAGGGCTGGCAACGATTTATCGCATTCAAAATAAAAGTTTGTGTTACATAATATGTGTGTGTGGTGTGTATAATTATTTTGTATACACTCACCGAGCCACTTTATTAGGTACACCTGTCCAACTGCTCGTTAACACTTAATTTCTAAGCAGCCAATCACATGGCGGCAACTCAGTGCATTTAGGCATGTAGACATGAGTCAAGACAATCTCCTGCAGTTCAAACCGAGCATCAGTATGGGGAAGAAAGGTGATTTGAGTGACTTTGAACGTGGCATGATTGTTGGTGCCAGAAGGGCTGGTCTGAGTATTTCAGAAACTGCTAATCTACTGGGATTTTCACGCACAACCATCTCTAGGGTTTACAGAGAATGGTCCAGAAAAGAAAAAACATCCAGTGAGCGGCAGTTCTGTGGGCGGAAATGCCTTGTTGATGCCAGAGGTCAGAGGAGAATGGCCAGACTGGTTCGAGCTGATAGAAGTGCAACAGTGACTCAAATAACCACCCGTTACAACCAAGGTGGGCAGAAGAGCATCTCTGAACGCACAGTGCGTCGGAACTTTGAGGCAGATGGGCTAGAGCAGCAGAAGACCACACCGGGTGCCACTCCTTTCAGCTAAGAACAGGAAACTGAGGCTACAATTTGCACAAGCTCATCGAAATTGGACAATAGAAGATTGAAAAAACGTTGCCTGGTCTGATGAGTCTCGATTTCTGCTGCGACATCCGGATGGTAGGGTCAGAATTTGGCGTCTACAACATGAAAGCATGCCGATCCATCCTGCCTTGTATCAACGGTTCAGGCTGGTGGTGGTGGTGTCATGGTGTGGGGAATATTTTCTTGGCACTCTTTGGGCCCCTTGGTACCAATTGAGCATCGTTGCAACGCCACAGCCTACCTGAGTATTGTTGCTGACCATTTCCATCCCTTTATGACCACAATGTACCCAACTTCTGATGGCTACTTTCAGCAGGATAATGCACCATGTCATAAAGCTGGAATCATCTCAGACTGGTTTCTTGAACATGACAATGAGTTCGCTGTACTCAAATGGCCTCCACAGTCACCAGATCTCAATCCAATAGAGCATCTTTGGGATGTGGTGGAACGGAAGATTCGCATCATGGATGTGCAGCCGACAAATCTGCGGCAACTGTGTGATGCCATCATGTCAATATGGACCAAACTCCCTGAGGAATGCTTCCAGCACCTTGTTGAATCTATGCCACGAAGAATTGAGGCAGTTCTGAAGGCAAAAGGGGGTCCAACCCGTTACTAGCATGGGGTACCTAATAAAGTGGCCGGTGAGTGTATATAAACACACACACATCCTTGTACAGTATATATATATAGAAATATTTACATTTATACCACAGGCTGTTTAAATACTCGATTCTGATTGGCTGGAAGGTGTGCAGTAAAACCGTTTAATGCACAGGTAGTTCCAGTAGGTTTGATTACAGTTCGAAATGAATCCGCAACTATAAACCATAGACTGTAAAAAAAAAAACATTGGTAACCATAGTAACAGTTAAGGGGGTCGCACACCGGACGCGGCAGCGCCACGCTCTTTAAAAATTCGAACACATTATTCTCTTATGAGTGTACACACACCGGCGGCGCCCAGCGACGGTTTGTGGACGTGCCTTTACAGGTGTTACAGGAAATAAATGACTTAAAGATGGACAATCAAAATCTTATATCACCGTTTATGTCCATTAACTTTACTTAGCTATTTAGGCCTACCATTCATAGGTCTACTCTTTATTTCCGGACATGGCCGTAAAACATCAGCTAGTCAGGATTTCGAAAAATGTCTGGGCACACATGAACAGAATCCGCTGATAACCGACACTTTTACACGGAAGCATGTCAAATTATCCATTATTAGCCACTTTTTATGCCATGCATTGTAGATCCGTTTAAAGAAGCTAACTGCATTTTTAATGTATCTTCCAAAATAATTCTGACAGCAACAAACTTTTCCATAAAGAGGAGACATTTCCGCTAAATTGATTTTCTGGGGCATTTTTAAAAACCTTATTAAATAGTAGGCTATATCATCATGTAGCCTATAAGTTCTTAAGTTTAACTGGTCAATTTAGTTAAATAAGGCACTACTATAGGGCTGTTACCAGGCAAATAAAATCAGTTTATTAATTGTAATAAATGTTGATGTAAATGCATATATACATAAACAAAAGTGGAAATAAATAAATGAAAAAATAAATAAATGTGGGAAAACGTAATTATACATAAATAGGGAAATAAAAGTATAAATAGTCATAATTTTTGTTTTGTTTTTACATTTCTTTGCGTATTTATTTTTAAATTGTATAGGTTTGGTCCTACACATGGACCTAGCTTAGGCAAGCAGATAGTTTTGAACACTGGCTGGTATGTACTTGCTCAAATTTATTTTGGATACTTTTTAACCCCAAAAAGTTACGGACTGGAGCTTTAACTATCATGTGTTAAAAATATACTCCACATTTTAATTTTTTACTGGCAGTAGCCTATGTTGAGTTTCTTTGTGTGCTGTCCGAGCCTCAACAGCGCAACATTGTTACCGTCAGTAAAAGACATTTCCACTATCGATCGCAACTTACAATAGATGCAATAAAATTATAATGATCTTCTCGTTTTAGTGATTCCCTATTTATTTTTTTGTTATTAACATTGAAATCAGCTCCTTGTCCGGTTGGGCAAGTAAAATTCTCTTTAATGTGTCCCTTCAAAAATCCACTTGTCCTGGACAAGTGTTAATGTCAAGCCCTGAATATGCTTTCAATCCAGACACTTTGCAATGTGTAGTTAGCAGCATTAAATAGAGAAAGTGAAGAAAGACTCGCTGCGATTATAATTGCTGAAGCTTTCAAGCTACAACACGAGATACACAAAGCTGCACTCTTGCGAAAACCCCAGTTATAATCAATGAAGCTGTCCACGCTGTGCAATGAATCTCTTATTGACATTGTGTTTATACTTCATTATAACGTAAGGATTCGTGAACGTGCAGAACTCGCTTTGAACAAAAACAAATTGAGCGGTGTTGAGCAGATTCTGACTATCTTAAACATATGATTGGCCATTGCATTCACGTGCTCAACAGAGATGTCTGTGATTGGCTACAAAGCTCAACGCTGCAAAAACATATTGTAAATATTAACCTTTGACGCTTTTCACAGGAGAGTTTAAAAGAAGCCTGCTATTTCAGCACTGCAGAACAGCAGGTATCCTCAAATTAAATGAGAAAATAAATCTTTGGCAGGACAAAGATTAATTTTGGTTGTCTCCAAAATCATTTAAAAGCAGGAAAAACCCTGCAAGTAAACTATTCCTGAATTTAAATACATGGTGCTAAACAGTGCATATGTAAATAATAAAGATGTTAAGTATGTTGTGGCATTTTCACCAGCCAAACACTCTGCTGGTCTCTTGTTTGTTTTTATTTAACTAAAGACCTCTGCAGGTCTCTATTATATTTCCCTCATACATGCCTTTGTGAAACCAAAGACCTTTGGCTTCTTTTGACAATGATAACACTGCCCACTGGGGTGAAGGGTCAAATGACTCTTCTCGGGTGAGGAAAACAGATCATACAATAAACAGCCTCTCTTTACAAAGCACATGATCATTACTTTACCTTTGTCTGTGGTGGCTGATTTCCCAAAGCTACTTGCAATGAGGTCACCAGTTAAACCCAGGGACCCATAAGCACCTCCATAGATGTCTTTAACAAGCATATCCACATTTGTGTGTTGTCCTTTGGAAGCTAACTGCAAAAGTTCATCAAACCTCTAAGACGGAAAATGGGAATGGAAATTCAAAATAAGTAAGTGCATGAAAAATAAAGAATAAATAAATTACTAGTAAAAAAAAAAAAAAAAAAAAATCACAAAATGAACCACCTTAGATTTTGTGAGTAAAGCTCCAAGACCCCAAAAAGTACCACCACCTATAGAGCTGCCACCAATACCGCTCAAATTTGTCCTCTGATTCAACCTTAAAAAAACAACAACATATGAACGCTCACTTTAGAAAGTAACAGTCTACAAACTCAGCATTTCTGTGTGTGCGTGTGTGTGTGTGTACAATGTCACAAAGACATGTAGACCCAGTGCAGTATGGGTATACCTTTACTATTGAGACTCCAGATCCAATGTTTATAAGTAGGTATGGGAAGATGTCTGGGTGTGTATTCTGGAACCGGAATTCAGAATCAGCGTGTTTGGCATACACAAAAGCCTCATGGGGGATATTCTTCAGAACAAAGTTGCATCCCTTAATCAGACAAGTCATTTCATCCTCTTTGTCTCACTCTAAGAGAAAAATACAAATACCATTAAGCAGTACACGAAAATTTATGTATGAGATTCTCTTATTATTCAATCTCTAACTGTTCTGTATTGTTGTCTCAGTAAGCTCTTCAAATTCTACTCACTTTAGCTTTAACTTTTTCTCTATCAAATCTTTGAACTTGTGCCTCCTTCCACCAGTAGCTTTGATAACTTTGGTTTTAGTGTTAACCAAGTGGACCTTAATGAAATCCAGGCAAGTTTCAATGTAAGCATTCTCAAATTTGATAAAGTGAAGACGGGCAGTAATCTCTTCCTGTACAGATATCTCATAAAGAGGGTCACCATCTGTTTCCTGGAAACCAGTAAAAATAAAAAAAATATAATACATGATTAAAGAGACATGACATCCACAGATAAAATGACAAGACCATGACTTTGAATTAATAATAAAACAATAATAATATTTATTATAAATTATAATTATTGTTGTAACTCATGTTTACATACAAAATATTACTGTAAAGTGCTACCAAAATAAAAAATATAATATGTATAATATAATATTACAAACTAGATTAAAATATGTTTTAACCAACATAAATAATCTAAGAGAATAACCAGATTTATTTTTTCAAAATATATATTTTTTTTATTTCATTATTTTCTACTCCAAACTTCTGATCATAAATTCATTATTATGATTGATAACTATTAATTATTAACAGTCATCTTTTTTGTCAAATCCTGAGAAAGATACTTAAGAGAAAAAAGTGTACTGATAATGTGCTGCTTAGAGCCAAAAAAAACTGTGTTTTGAGCATTTCTGACATTACTCAAAATGATGATGTCTGAAATGTTTACTTTCTCATCTTACTTTTTTACCTGAATTTCCCTTTCATATTCATGTCATGCTAAAAGTTCTGTTCACACTGATGGGGATTAAGTTGATGGTGATCACGCTGTACTGTTGGTTTCTAATAGTCGCTCATACACATATATAAAAAAATAAAAAATCAGGTATGACCATTAACGTCATGACCCTCTGCAGTTTAATTACATACTTGTGCAGCAAATTAAATGCACTACAATCAATGATGCTTTTTTCAAGTCTATTGATTTCTCATCTAAATCAGATACAAAGATAATTCGATCACAAAAGATCCTACCAGATCCTTGTCTCCAAACAAAGGACCCTAATGCCATGGGGTTAAGAGAAAATCTTACCTGAGGACTTACCTTTGCTGAATGATCAAATGACCTGACTTTGGCAACTTTGTGCTGAACAGTGGAGTGATGAGGCCAGTTTTGTCAAAGAGCCACCTGTCAGATAAGATGAGGTCAAATTCGTTTCTTTATTCTATATGTATACACACTAAATCTTATATTATACGATAATTATTCTGTTATTAACACATTACATCAGTTGCTAGAATTACATCCAAAAAACTCTGACAATTATAATAATGACGATTGCACTTTACAGTCCAGAAGGATATCTCATTGTTTGGGTTTAATTTATATAATCAACATTATGAAGTTGATATCTACAGCCTCGACGTCTTCACTATAAACGTTTGATGATGTTTCTCACATACATTGAATGAACTGTCAGATTAGCAGCACGCGCAAACAGGTTTGAGCACAGCCCTGCCCAACAAACTCTGCCACGTCCAAACTCCACAAGTGATTGTACTTGTGAACAAGAACAGAAAAAGGGTGGAAGTTTGCATGTGATGATACCTATATCGCATAGCGAACCTCTTGGCGTTCTCAAATTGCGGAAGATTTCATCGGGAGGGAGTGTAATGCTCTTGTCCATGCTGTGAGATCCTCTATCCGCCCTTCACAGACAGCGCCATCTTACTGCGAATATTTTGCAGAACTTGCGACGCAACGTGACGTGAGCGACGCAGAGTTATGGCGAAATTGTACAGCAAAAGTCCCATACGCAGAATAGAAATAGAATAGAATAGAGATATAATAGAATAGAATAGAATAGAATGAGAATGGAATGGAATGGAATGGAATGGAATGGAATGGAATGGAATGAACGAATGGAATAGAATAGAACGGTAACACTTTACAATAATCGTGTGCACTAATAAGCATTAATTCATGCTTAACTAATGCACAGATAATACTGAATTAATGTGTAACTAGTGATTATTTAAGCTATTCATTAATGATTACCACATTAGGAACTAATTAAGAGTCTGTAAGGTTAATGTATTAGTTCATACATGAATTGTAATTAATTAAATATGTAATTGTGGATTAATTCCATAATAATTCATTTTTTAACTAATAGTGTTAATTAATATGTTAATTACCAGAATGAGCCAAAGCATTGTATTTCAACTTCCAGAATAATATGACAGGTACACTAATATGCATTAATACATCATTAATTACTTAATTGTTAGTGCAAATTCATGTGCAAATTACTACAATTACTAAATGACTAGTTAATAATGATGTGCCTCAACAAGTAAAGTCATAACATAATGATACTGTTGCAAATCATTAGCTAATGATTAATTAAAGCAGACAACTGGAAGTTGAAGTGCATATCTTTGACTAATTGTGGTAATTAACACATTAATTTACACTATTAGTTAATAAAATATGTTATTAAGGAATTAATACACAATGACACATTGAATTAATAGCAATTCATGTATTACTTAATTTATTAATCATATAGACTCTTTATTAGTTGCTTATGAAGTAATCATTAATTAATGGTTTAATTCTTCATGAGTTACACATTAACTTATGATTATCTGTGCATTAGTTAAGGATGAATTAATGCATATTAGTGCACCCGTATTGTAAAAGTGTTACCAGAGTTTTTTTATTTTAACCTTTTTGGCTGTTGTAGTTGGGTCACTGTATTTTCACAGTATCCAAGTAGTGAATATACAGACATTCGATAGGCCTGACTATTCAATATTCAGTACAATACACTTGCAGTGGGTATACAATTTATTCACATTATTACTGTAAGTTGTCATTATACTTTTTTATCGTAATTGCAAAATTTGTTTACTTAGTTACATTATACTTTCTTCTGTAACTGCATGCTTTGAATTCTGTGTTCTCCATTTTTTGATGTGTCTATTTTGATCTGTAGTGTTTAAAATTTTGACTTGCTGTGTGTATGATCTGAGAGCATTGTTTGATTTTGAGCACAGGTGAAAATGGTTGTGAGCAATTGTTTGATTTTGCCAGAAGAGTCAGAGGTTCTGTGAATGTGGTGTGAAAGTGTGGCTTTTATGTTGAAGTTTTGAGAAAGTGAGTGATGGTTTTCAAGAAATGTGCTTTTAGCAATTCAGAAAAACTTGCAATAAGTCCAAGCTGTACCCATTGACTTGTGATGGCTGACCTCATTGTGCATCATATTGCACTTTGCATGGCTTAAAGTACAGAACACTGTATATTGCTCGGCTTTTAAAGAAAACTGGATCTGCCCGAAATCTGTTATGTCCACTTTAAATCGGTCTGGAGTTAAAGACTTGCCAGCTGATCTTTTCTCGTGCCCCATTGGTACTTTAGAATCGCAGTGGAGGAATGTAACAACCACAGGCTTCTCTGATGATCAGGACATTGACAGGTTTTGGTTCGAAGTCAAAGCGTTTAAAGATGCAGGGGGCACAAGCGTTTCCAGGAATTGGACTTATTCATAAGACTTCTTGTTCTGCCTGTTTCCAATGCTGAGCCAGCATTTCCCATCGTCTCGCTTTTAAAAGATGACACTAGGAATTGTATGGGACTACCGCTGCTCTCTCAGCATATGTGGCTTCCTTCCTTTCCTTCCTTCCTTCCTTCCTTCCTTCCTTCCTTCCTTCCTTCCTCTCCTTCCTTCCTTCCCTCCCCCTCCCTCCTTCCTTCCTTTCCTTCCTTCCTTCCTTCCTTCCTTTCCTTCCTTCCTTCCTTCCTTCCTCTGTAGAGGAATGCTTTCCCAGTGGTCCTTTAGGACACAGCAGTGACTTCCCTGGCATAAGCCTTGTCCCTTCCCTGCCTTAAATTGCGGGGGTATCTGGAGGCTTTTGTCTAGGCACTGATGACAGCTTTATTGGAGTTTTAAATGGTTATCCCCACTTAGTTGACAACGTCTGATGTTCTCAACTGAAAGGGAACATGGTTGTGTATGCAACCCACCGTTCTCTGAAGGAGGGAACATAGGTTGTAGTAACCTTACCACTACTGGTGGACCACTGCTGACTCTGAGTTACGCTCGGCTCCTCAACGAAAAGCAACTAGTGCTTGCATCCACTTCCTGTATTTATACCCCGTGAGGGCGGAATATGTCAGAGTCAAGTCAAGTATATTTATATACCGCTTTTCACAATACAGATTGCATCAAAGCTGCTTCACAGTATCAATCAAGAACAACTTAACAGTGTTTGTTTATTCATGGAAAAAAAGACAATGAAATTTGGCAGAGCTGATCAATGGTATGATGGGTCTGTCACAGGTCGGGATAAAACATTAATTAAAGGTATAGTTCATCAAAAATAAAAATGATGTACCTTTAATGCATAAAGGTACAAAAAATAACCCATGTACATTTAATTTCAAAAGATACAACAAATCACTAACAACTTCTTTAAAACCTTCTAATTAAAAAATAAACTGTTTCCATGGGATGAAACCGTCTTTGCCAGTACAACAGCTCATTTCATTAATTACAAGTGACACAACATATCATTAACAACTTCTTAAAACTAATACAAAAACAGACAAAGACGAATCTGTTGACCAACTTGCATTTCTGTGGTCATTCTGATGATGGTCTGAGACACTTATTAATCATGGTCTTCGATGTCATGTACATAAAGAACCTCGCTTGTCTTCACACATCCTCACTCCCCCACTTTAACAGCAGACACGAACTGCAGCCTTGAGTCTGTAAACTTTATTTTGAACCACTGCAGTGGGAACCAAGGCCACACCTTAAAAGTGAAACCGAAAATTGGGAACAGTAGAATTCCTCCCAAAAAGAGGAATCATGCCTAAATCACTAACAACTTTAAACTTCTAATTAAAAAATAAACAGGTCTCCATGGGATGAAACAGTCTGTGGCAGCACAACAGCTCATTCCATTAATTAGCACTTAAGGCTTTGAACCTTTTTGAGTGGTTTTGCTGCATCAAGTTCCAAAAAAAGTTTTTGGAACATGTCAAAAGCGTACTTAAGGGTTTTGGGGTACTCCAGGTTGAGGGCATACATCAGCCCCATCAACAGAATGCATGCTGCGGTTTGTTTCCACATCCAGTCAGTACTTTGTTGCCCTCTATAACAACAACCAACACATCTGATGGGTCCTCCTCGGCTGTGGGATTATGAATCACCAAAACTTTCATTATTTGGTTTGTGTGACCCTCAAGTTCGTCCCTCCTGTTAAAAAGAAAAAGCATATCATTTTTCAAGTTAGCATCCCTTTCAAGTTAGTTTAAGCATATTAACAACATGTTGTTCCAAAACAGTTGTCTTTTTTATTCACGTCATTTAATTATTTCAAGACAAAGCAGGGTTTCTGTATTAATCAGCACTTCAATTTCAACAGGTAAAAAAATCTAAAGAAATACTTGAATTCTTGACCCCAGTATCCTATAATAAAACAATTAGCAAACCAAATTAGCAATTAGCAATTTGCAATCTGCAAACCGAAGTTCACTAACATAAAAAACACATAGCCTAGGCCTAACATAACTCAATGAATTTATATACTAATGATCACAAAAGGAACATAAAAATGTATTAGTCCATAGAGACAAAACAGTACAGATATAAATATAAATGTAAAACAATATAAAAAAAATTAAGAATGATGCAGACTTAACGTTAACTTACTCCTGTGTGCTCTGGGGCTGATATACTTAAGTTAACAGTTACTGTATGCACCGAGAAACAATTATACAGATATGCGAACTTGAACTTAACTAAGTTATTTGTAAAGCAGGATATTTATAACGCGCCAACCAATGCATACGAAAACACACGCACAGACGCACAAATATATTAACATAACTCATGATTTGTAAAATAATGCCCATTATAGAACCAAAACCAGTTTTAACATACATTAACGTACATTAATGAACCCCACTGAAATGGACACATTAATGATCATATAAATCCGTATAATAACAATAATACAATTACATGGATCTTGATTTGATCCATTCTAACACAGAACACTGCAGATCATCATATAAATGCAAGAAAATGTAACATTAATTGTCCAGCATGCTTTATTAACAGCTTTACTGCTATTGTTATTATTTTCTCGGCCTTGATCACCTCAGGACATCGTAACCGTATATCAAATAAAAACGTGCGTTCCATTCGACAGGGTCCCTACGCAGTGTTCACTGCTCCCTACTCCCTGAACACGGTATATCAGTTGAAGTGGACTTCACTGACTTCCTGTGAAGTGATGTATCGATGTTCCCTTATTTGCAGTGCCCTTCGAACTGAACATGTTCGTTCCCTTCGAATTGGAATCTCACTTAAGATGGCGAAATACCCTATGAAGTCCACTTCGCAGTCCACTTACGGTCGAATGGAACGCACCTGCTCTGTCGCGTGAACAAACCCTTATCATACAGCTGCCTGCACCTTCGCTAAGCTGTTCACTAATTCAGCAATGTGCATGACACTAATGGCAGGTAATATTTTAATTATCAATGTAGATTTTTACTCGCATTTGCCAGTATAAGACCCAGTATAACGTTAACGTTACTCCACTATCAAAGCTAAATCGACCAACCTCAAATTCGAACCTGTCAGCTTGGCTGTGGCACAGACAAGAATAAGCGAGCAAATTACAAATCTTTGATGAATCTTACCATTAAATAAGTTATTATTTGGGTTATATGATATCAACATGATAAAAAACAACAAAAAACATCTTACCTGGAGCTCAACACTTCGTGGTCCTTCTGAAGACGTTGAATTTGAATTACCGCGATTCCCGCCTGGACGTTGAAGTTGACGCATGCGCAATTTGCAATGACTGAACTAATATATTAGGGTATGTTTTACTCATTTTTTAATGATCCAGATATTACTGTTAATAAATAGGTAGTGTAGTTAGAATGTACCCATTTTTATATATTTTACTTGCTAACTAATATACTTAAGTAAAATATAACTGATTTGCACAGGTTGTATTTAACACCCACCTGCATCATTTTTACAGTGTATGGAGCAGATGCTTCTCTGGAATTCACACGACAGTTCTTCTTCAGACAGCCAGGGGTACGTATGGAGCAGATGCTTCTCTAGAATTCTCACGACAGTTCCTCTTCGGACAGCCAGAGGTAAGTATGGAGCAGATGCTTCTCTGGAATTCACACGACAGTTCCTCTTCGGACAGCCAGGGGTAAGTATGGAGCAGATGTTTCTCTGGAATTCTCACGACAGTTCCTCTTTGGACAGCCAGGGGTACGTATGGAGCAGATGCTTCTCTGGAATTCACACGACAGTTCCTCTTCGGGCAACCAGGGGTCAGTATGGAGCAGATGCTTCTCTGGAATTCTCACGACAGTTCCTCTTGGGCAGCCAGGGGTAAGTATGGAGCAGATGCTGGTTCCTACTTAGAACAGGAGAATCAGACAGCAGTGCGTATGAACATTTCACAAATCCTCTTCAAGGCAATAGTACTCAAACACTCACGGCAGGTGGCTTGCTTCAGTGTGAGGAACTCAATGGGCAGATACTGGTTTTCAGTGTGAGAAACTCAATGGCAGATACTGGTTCTTATTTCAGAACAGAAGAGTCAAACAGCAGTGCATGAACATTTCACGAATCCTCTTCAAGTCAATCGTCTTCAAAAACTCACAGCGGTGGCTTGCTTCAGTGAGAGGAACTCAATGGGCAGATACTGGTTTTCATGTGAGAAACTCAATGGCAGATACTGGTTCTTATTTAGAACAGGAGAGTCAAACAGCAGTGCATGAACATTTCACGAATCCTCTTCAAGTCAATCGTATTCAAATACTCACAGCGGTGGCTTGTGTCAGTGAGAGGAACTCAATGGGCAGATACTGGTTTTCAGTGTGAGAAACTCAATGGCAGATACTGGTTCTTATTTAGAACAGGAGAGTCAAACAGCAGTGCATGAACATTTCATAAATCCTCTTCAAGTAAATATTATTCAAATACTCACAACGGTGGCTTGCTTTAGTGTGAGAAACTCGCTAGGCAGATGCTGGTTCTCATTTGGAACAGGAGAATCAAACAGCAGTGCATGAACATTTCACTAATCCTCTTCACAGTGGACAGACTGGAGCCACAATCCTGTGCAGTGCATACTCAACACACAGTAAGGGGTTAATTCTGACCCAACACTCCAGGACAACGAGTGTAATGGCTGGACATGGACAGACACAGGCAATCCTCACACCGGTGCCATACATCAGTCACTTCAAATAATAATGTGTTCACTTCACACTAAGCACTGCAACTCACACCACTCGCAGTGAATAAGGTCTCCACTCGTTATCCCAGCCAACTTCCTCCTCCTGAGTTGATGGAACGGCACATCCACACCGTATAGAGAGTATACTACGCACACACCACTGCCATTAAAGGTTTTAACAGCATCAGACAAAGACTTCAATAGGCAACATCAGAATTCACTGGGCTCCAGGGCAAATTGGCCAAACGTTTGTATACAGTACAAGCACTGAGTCAGATAATGAGGACTTCCAATGGCACTTAACTGTTAATGTTGTCTCTCCTTCCCCATCCAGGTTGAACCGCCATTTTTTTTAGACTCCTTGTCTGCCGTGGATCGCCCCTTCCCGTTCTATCCGTCCAGCTCTGCGTCCCTTCTTCACTCAAACATCCACTTTATGATCCCCCTTGTGAACGCCATGATTCAGTCTTCTTCTTCTTCTTCTTGTACGATTCTTGTACACATACACCCAAATCCAGCTCTCCCACTAACCGGATTCTTGAGATCCATCTGTAAAATCAATCATTGTGCTCTGACTAATGGATTTAAGATATTCCTCTATTTTTGATGCCACTTCCCACTAATCTTTTTCCTGTAAAAAACCCAACTCAATATTCATTTCAGGTAACATCCAATATGGTATTGGTAACCAACTTGTGTGCTCTAAAATACCTCCCTGATCCATGCTCATCTTCCCTGCCCACTGATTTACTATGACAAAAAATATATTATCTATTGGCACCAGCAACCTCTTGTAACAGACACCTTGCTGGGAAGGTATGATTACTCCCACTAAGTTTTACCCAGTACTGTAACCCTAATTTAATACGTCTTAACCATAAGGGCATTTCTCCCATTTCAATGAGTCAGTGCAAGAAACTGGGAAAGTTCCATGATTCAATCTCCAGCCCATCTCGCAGCTGCCGCTCATTTATCCATTTGCGAATCACAGCCGAACTGTTTTTCATTGGGGCAACCGGTGGGGTGTTACATTAAACTAGGTGCTAAATATACAGTAACTGTAAGAAAAAAAAATTATATGAATGCCTGGCTAAATAAATGTGTCTTTAGTCTAGTTTTAAACTGGGAGAGCGAGTCTGAGCAACGAACAATATCAGGAAGGCTATTCCAGAGCTTCGGAGCTAAATGTGAAAATGCTCTCCCTCCTTTGGTGGATCTGGATATCCTAGGAATGACCAGGAGCCTCGAATTTAGTGATCTTATAGAGCGCAATGGATTGTAGGGTGATAGAAGATCTGTTAAATAGACTGGAGCTAAACCATTTAGAGCTTTATAAGTAAAAAGCAATACCTTGTAATTAATACAGAACTTTATAGGTAACCAATGAAGTGATGATAGAATCAGTGTTATATGATCATATTTTCTTGATCTAATAAGCACTGTAGTGGCTGCATTTTGGACTAACTGTAGCTTGTTTATGGGCTCTATGCACAACTGCACTAGCTACTTCCTGAACTTCAGCCAGCTCCTTGTTTCCTGTCTGCCATTATTGGACAATTTGATTAATTCAGGTGTGCTTGACCTCAGTAGTCACGGCAACAATAATCAGACACACCTGAATTCATCAATGTGCCCAATAATGCCAGACAGGAAACAAGAAGCTGGCTGAAGTTCAGGAAGTAGAGGAGCTGTGTATAGAGCCCATTGAGGATGCAGGACAACCAGCTAATAAAGCATTACAGTAATCTAGTCTCGAGGTCATGAATGCATGAACTAACTTTTCTGCATCAGAGACAGATAGCATGTTACGTAGCTTAGCAATGTTTCTAAGGTGGAAAAATGCTGTTTTTGTAACATATGAAATATGCTTTTCAAAAGACAGGTTGCAGTCTAATGTAACACCCAGGTCTTTCACTAAAGTGGATAAAGTAACAGGGCATCCTAATATGTTAAAGTCTTGATGTGAAAGGTTTTGTGGACGGTTTTTAGAACCAATAATTATTACCTTTGTCTTGTCTGGATTTAATAAAGGAAAATTATGCGTCATCCAATCTTTTATATCTCACAATAAAAAATGTATAACACAATCTGTCAGTTTGGATAGTTTAGCGTATTCATCTGGCCGTGATGAAATATATATATATTTGAGTGTCATCAGCATAACAATGGAAACTAATTCCATGTTTCCTTATAATATTACCTAGTGGTAGCATATATATTGAGAATAATAAAGGGCCTAACACAGATCCCTGCGGCTCTCAATAGTTTGCTGAAGTTATGATCGATTTTTCTCTTTTAAGTAGACGAAATGGTACCGGTCAGATAAGTGTGACCTGAACCAGCTTAATGCTTGTCCTTGAACACCAGTGTAATTCTGTAGTAGATCTAAGTATTGTGTGATCTATAGTATCGAACACAGCGCTAAGATCAAGTAAAACTGGTGTCTCCAGGTGACAGAGGGCGGAACCATTATCTCGGTGTTGTTTCCATGGGGAACCAATTTAATGTAAGGCTGCCGCAGTTGCCCCATGAAAAACAGTTCGGCTGGACTCCGCAAATGGGAGAAACGAGCGGCAGCTGTGAGATGGGCGGAGATAGAATCATGGAATAGAATCATACAATCTGAGAACCAGTATCTGCCCATTGAGTTCTTCTCACTGAAGCAAGCCACGCTAACCAGTATCTGCCATTGAGGTTCTCACACTGAAGCAAGCCACCTGCCGAACCAGCATCCGCTCCATACTTACCCCTGGCTGTCCGAAGAGGAACTGTTGTGAGAATCCCAGAGAAGCATCTGCTCCATACTTACCTCTGGCTGTCCGAAGAGGAACTGTCGTGTGAATTCCAGAGAAGCATCTGCTCCATACTTACCCCTGGCTGTCCGAAGAGGAACTGTTGTGAGAATCCCAGAGAAGCATCTGCTCCATACTTACCCCTGGCTGTCCGAAGAGGAACTGTCGTGTGAATTCCAGAGAAGCATCTGCACCATACTTACCCCTGGCTGTCCGAAGAGGAACTGTCGTGTGAAATCCAGAGAAGCATCTGCTCCATACTTACCCCTGGCTGTCCGAAGAGGAACTGTCATGAGAATCCCAGAGAAGCATCTGCTCCATACTTACCCCTGGCTGTCCGAAGGGGAACTGTCGTGAGAATCCCAGAGAAGCATCTGCTCCATACTTACCCCTGGCTGTCCGAAGAGGAACTGTTGTGAGAATCCCAGAGAAGCATCTGCTCCATACTTACCTCTGGCTGTCCGAAGAGGAACTGTCGTGTGAATTCCAGAGAAGCATCTGCTCCATACTTACCCCTGGCTGTCCGAAGAGGAACTGTTGTGAGAATCCCAGAGAAGCATCTGCTCCATACTTACCCCTGGCTGTCCGAAGAGGAACTGTTGTGTGAATTCCAGAGAAGCATCTGCACCATACTTACCCCTGGCTGTCCGAAGAGGAACTGTCGTGTGAAATCCAGAGAAGCATCTGCTCCATACTTACCCCTGGCTGTCTGAAGAGGAACTGTCGTGAGAATCCCAGAGAAGCATCTGCTCCATACTTACCCCTGGCTGTCCGAAGAGGAACTGTCGTGTGAATTCCAGAGAAGCATCTGCTCCATACTTACCCCTGGCTGTCCGAAGGGGAACTGTCGTGAGAATCCCAGAGAAGCATCTGCTCCATACTTACCCCTGGCTGTCCGAAGAGGAACTGTCGTGTGAATTCCAGAGAAGCATCTGTTCCATACTTACCTCTGGCTGTCCGAAGAGGAACTGTCGTGTGAATTCCAGAGAAGCATCTGCTCCATACTTACCCCTGGCTGTCCGAAGAGGAACTGTCGTGAGAATCCCAGAGAAGCATCTGCTCTATACTTACCCCTGGCTGTCCGAAGAGGAACTGTCGTGTGAATTCCAGAGAAGCATCTGCTCCATACTTACCCCTGGCTGTCCGAAGAGGAACTATCGTGAGAATTCCAGAGAAGCATCTGCTCCATACCTTCCCCTGACTGTCTGAAGAAGAGACACCAAGTTTTAGTTTAGGAAATTTTAATTCAATAAAATACTTTTATGTTTGATACCTTGTCTGGTTTCGTGGTGTCTCTGGGTAACTCCTCGAGGTGGGACGCTCACAGGGGTGGTCTTGGGGGGTGCATCCCGACCTGTGACACTAGTATTGAGATACAGCCTTGGTCCGAAGCTAGAAGTGAATCATTTGTGACCCAGACAGCAAACTGACATTGAATCAACGTGGAAACGATGTCTCTCATGACATCGAAACAACGTTGATCTGGCATTGTTTTGCTCATCGAATTAACGTTGAACCAACGTCAGAGCGGCATTCTTCAAAGCTAAATGAAAATCGAAAATTGGTTTTCATAGATGTCGTTTTCTTGCAAAAAAAATGTGATTTAATCCCGCACGCCAATTTCCCTTTGGCTCGTTCAATAGTACTCGAAGACGATTGGCTCCCGGGCGTGATCCCCATTCAGTTGATGTCGACTACGTCCTCTGTTCCCTCCTTCAAAGAATGTTGGGTTGCATATGCAACCAGGACATTCTTCGAGTAAGATTTATGTAGAAAACATAATTTCACATGACCCAGTTGAGTTTGGAGCGAGTCTGCATTATTTTGGGTCAGAAAGAACATGAATACAGAGAAACAATATTAAGCCTGCAAAATAATTACTTTATCTGCATGGTTTGAGAAGTGCACACAATTGTTTACCTTTATATATATATATATATATATATTAGGGGTGGAACGGTACATGTACTCGTACCGAACCGAAATCGGTTACGGGGTCACGGTTCGGTGCGTACAAAAAAAAAAAAACGTGTGCGCAAAATAATTAATCTAATGCGGAACTACCGTTAAATACGCGGGTTCTTTAGGGACACCTAAACCGTAACCCTGCTTTAGCTCTGAAGCTCCGATTGGTGTATGATTGGCACAGATGCAGCCGAGCTCCGCCTATCTATGCGCTCTATCAGAGCCCGTCTACATTCTCTGGCACTCTGCCGTTTTTTGAGTGAGTGAGTCAGAGAGATATCAGCGACAGCGAGAATGGCAAGTGGCGGTGTTCCACAAGAGTTAGAGGATCCGCCGGCTTCATTGAGATCTCAAGTTTGGGAAAACTTCGGTTTCCCAGTCAGTTACAGTAGTACAGGCGAGAGAGTGGTGGAAAAGACGAGGACTGTGTGTCGGCGTTGTTCAGCGGTTGTTGGGTATGTGAGTGGAAATACATCTAACATGCTAACGCATATCCGACGCCATCACCCAGATTTGAACATCACTGTAACGAGACAAAAAAAACTGTTCAACTCCTCCTCCCTACAGTGCTTAACCAGCCTTTAGATTCACATACAAATAAGGCCAAAAAAATCACTGAAGCAATCGGAATTTACATGTCATCTTTAATGCGCCCGTATTCAATCGTAGAGGAACCTGGCTTCAAGTATTTGCTGCACGTACTCGAACCTCGTTACAACATGCCATCCCGTACACATATGAGGCAAACTGTAGTCCCTTCCATATACAACCAAACACGTACGTTGATGGAGCACGAGTTGTCAGCTGCACCCTCCGTTTCACTAACAACTGATGGTTGGACTTCTCGTGCTACGGAAAGCTATTTAACGGTGACTGCTCATTTTATTGACTCTCAGTGGAGAATGAAAGCATCAGTTCTACAGACGCGGCCCCTGTATGAGCAGCACACAAGCACTCACCTAGCTGAGAAGCTACAGGAGGTCGTGGCAGAGTGGAAACTAGAGAGGCCTGGAAAAACTATTTCAGTGACCACAGACAATGCAAAAAACATTGTTAATGCCGTCAGAGAAGCAGGGCTGGGTCCGCATGTAGCATGCTTTGCCCATACCCTAAATTTAGCCGCACAAAAAGCACTGGCAGTCAACCAGGTATCTAGATTATTAGAAAAAATCAGAAAGATTGTTATTTTTTTTCATCGTAGCACAACGGCCGCGTATGTTTTGGAAGCGTAAACAGCTGGCCCTCGACTTGCCAAAACACTGCCTCATACATGATGTGTCGACACGCTGGAACTCCAGCTACGGAAATGGTCAGAGCGCTATTTGGAACAACAAGTTGCAATTTACTCAGCATTAACAGACAACTCCGTAAAGAACAAGCAGGACGGCTCACGTCTGTCAGATCAGGAGGTGAGCTTAGCAGAGAGTGTGGTTAGGATTATGAAACCTTTGAAGACCATCACAACAATTTTGAGCACAGAAACAACTCCGTCGGTTTCAATGATCCTACCACTCAAAACAATGATAATGAAGTCTATGGAGCGAAATGACGACGATGCTCCCATTGTCAGGGAAATGAAAAATGCCATCAGAGAGAACTTCCAAAACCGATACATTGACCCAGATCTCCAAGATTTCTTTAATAAATGTACTGCATTGGACCCCAGGTTCAAATCGCTCCCTCATTTGGATCCTGCCCATCACCAGAATGTCTTTTAAGCTTTCATCACAGAAGTTATGAGCAGAAAAGAGCAGGTATGTATTTAATGGATATTTATAAGTCTTTTCAAAAAACGTATGTTTTCTTTGGCGTATTGATTTTTTTTTTTTAATAATTTGTTACACACATTTTTCTTAAATGTGTATATTATATTTGTGTGTATTAAAGTGTGTATATTTAGGATCTGCATTTAGTTGTGTTGTACAGCACTTTGGTCAGTCTTGTGGCTGTTTTAAATGTGCTCTATAAATTAATTAAACTTGAAAGTTTAATGCTATGGGTTTTTTTTATATATAAAAAAATCCCTCACTTCTGTCATGTCTTAAACTGAATATATTGCTGTTACAGTGTTCACTTATAAAACCAAATCATTGTCTTTGTTTTATAATACTTTAGACTGAGACAGAGACAACACAGGACAGGCCATCAACATCACAGGCTACTTCCTTAGCAGAGATGCCAGAGTCTGAGACATCATCATCCTCCCCACCTCCTCCAAAGAAGTCAGCCATGGCAGAAGTCTTTGGCTCCCTCTTTGCAACTAGTCAGATGGACCATACTGATTTGAAGCAGAAGGTGAAGGAGGAGGTACATGCCTACATAGCCAAGGAAAGCACTTCTTTGGAATCTGACCCACTTGACTGGTGGAAGTCCAATGAAACAATATTTCCAAACCTAGCCAACTTGGCCAAATGTTACCTGGCAGTACCTGCCACCTCCGTCCCAAGTGAGAGGGTTTTCTCAACGGCAGGTGACATAGTCACTGCCACAAGATCTACCCTCACTAGTGAAAGTGTGGACATACTTGTGTTTCTGCAAAAAAAACTTAAAAATACAATGAAGCAACTTTAAGAGGTACATTTTGTGATACAGCACATATTGTTCTTTTCTTTTATATTTTATAGGAGATGGACCACATATTTATTTTTACTTCACCCATTAAGAAATATGGACTATGGGACAGTTTATGTTTACCACAGCAAGCCATGGTGTAAATGCATTTAACTATAATGTGGTCATATATATATATTTATTCTTTACTCCTTAATCTTTATTCTGAAGTTACCAAATTTGCCAGTTGGCACTTGGCACAGGTATACCTGTCACACTTATTTTTTCTTGTTATTATTCTAAGTATTTTACACTTTCAGAAATAAGAGATGCGGTATTTTTCTGTTTTATAGCTGATTGTCCTAGTTTGTTAACAAGTTACTGATGGAGTCTGGAGATGATGTGAGGTAGTTATTGTTTACCGTGTACATCTCATCTTACACACTTAAGGCTGTTGTATCTATAGCTCAGGGAGAGACTGTATGACCACTAGGTGGTACAGCTGAGACATGTACAATAAAAAAAATTGCCTTCTGCATTTTTGTTTTGCTTTTCCCTCATTGTACCGAAATCGTACCGAACCGTGACGTCTGAACCGAGGTACGAACCGAACCGTGACTTATGCGTACCGCTTCCACCCTAAATATATATATATATATATATATATATATATATATATATATTTCATAATGTTTGTTTTATACTTTATGTGCACAATGTGATGCGTTTTTAATGATGTTATTTGGATTTGTCATACTTCTGTTGCATAAAGGTGGACATAGGCACAAGAAACTTGTAAAGAAATGCATATTTTGAATATTTTGTTTTCATATCTTGTTTTCAATGGTGTCTGCTGATGAGGGAGCGAGAGAGAGAGAGAGAGAGAGAGAGAGAGAGAGAGAGAGAGAGAGAGAGAGAGAGAGAGAGAGAGAGAGAGAGAGAGAGAGAGAGAGAGAGAGAGAGAGAGAGAGAGAGTGAGAGAGAGACAGAGAGAGAGAGAGAGAGAGAGAGAAAACAACAATTATAGACATCTATAGGAAGTCTGGCCCTTATTTTGTCAGACCTGTGCAGCTATTTGTAACAGCGAGTAATGAGAATAAGTGGGAGGTGTAGTCACATGGCTCTGATCAGGCTAGTGTCACATGGTTTGTGTTTGCAGTGACTTCAGAGCACTGGACTAACTTCTGTTACACACAGTTATGATGAAAGTGTTTTATTATTCCTTTGTGAAATACTGAAAAGTACAGAGGAACTTTTAATTGAAAAGTGGCAGTGAAACAATGGAAATACCAGCCATAAGTCTCAAGGTAATTTATTATTTTTTATTTATTTGTGTTGTATACAGTAGTTTGTAAATTGATTGTTAAATGATCCATCAAAAGCTGAGAGATTTAAAGGAAGAGGTTGTTTGAGGTTGGGAGGTTGTTTTGTTCATTGTTTCTCAGATGTGCTTCCTTGTTTCTAGTCGCAAATCCTGATTTTGTGTTTCAAAACCTAAACTGTTTACCTAAACAGCATTTTCTGTGCATTCATCATATAGAGGCATTCAGAAGTGTATCACAGTTGGCAGCTGGTTCAGGGGTGGGTGTAAAGGGTCAACAATAATTATAGATGTAATTACATAAATTAAGTACAGAAGCAATTATATGCAGGTTAAAATATAAGTACAATGTGAATATATGTACTGTATTAATATTAATCAAATTATTTATTTTAACTCTTAAGTCTTAAAGGCACATAAAGTGGGAACAGAATTGCCCTTTTGTATTGGTTCATTTCTTGATTCTTTTAGAAAAGCACTGCCTGTAACAAATTTTGTATTTTAGAGATACCTCAGATCTTAGGTGCAGCATGTAGCTCAAAAATGACTGAATGCTCATTAGGTTTTGAGCCACTGCCTGTTTCTAGGGAATATATCTGTACATTTACTCATGTGCTGCACTGTGCGTTTGTTTTCTCTGCAGGCAATCGTGTTGGTTCACTGGATACTGACAGTCTGGTGAGAGTTATGGCACATTTGCCTTTCACGTTTCTGTTTTTTATCACTAACCTGAGGAATTTTACCATTAGTGAAAGTTTATCATCCAGTTCTCAGTTCAGCAGAATTGTAAATACATTTCTTCTTTAAACTAAAGAAAAATGAAGCCTCCTGAACACACACACACACTCAATTAAGTGTGTGTGTGTAGATGAAGTGTGTTTTTATTTAATTGGGGCTCTCATATATAATTGTGACTAATCTGATTAAGAGTATTTCACACACACACACACACACACACACACACACACACACACACACACACACACACACACACACACACACACACACACACACACACACACACACACACACACACACACACACACACACACACACACACACACATAGTGTACCTGAAAATATTTACAAATACAACACAAATGCACACACACACAGACACACATATGTGTGTGTGTTTTTAAATGCTCATAATCAGACGGTGACTGGGTAGCACTGTCGCCTCACAGCAAGGAGTGTTTTCTGTGTGGAGTTTGCATGTTCTCCCCGTGTCAGCGTGGGTTTTATCCAGTTTCACCCACAGTCCAAAGACATGCAGGTTAGGTGGATTGGACATGTCAAATTGTCGTAGGTGTGAAGGGCATCCCGTGTAAAACGAGCGCCAAATCAAATGTGTGTGTAAAATAGGGGTGGGAATCTCTAGGCACCTCATGATTCGATTACGATTCAGAGGGCTGCGATTCGATGCTAAAGCAATTATCACAAACTTTTTTTTTTGTTTGTGTGTGTGTGTGACTAAATACTTTACTTTAAAAGTACAAGGTAATGAACCATAAAGAATTAACATACAATATATTTTATGAACGTTGCAAATAACCAAAAGGAAAATAAATGTGTGCCTGAACTAGCAGCATACTTGTAGTAAACTAATAATATAACAACGACCAGTACAGCCGAATGTTTTTCCTCCTCTGGGTGGAAACGTGTCATATGGCTTCTCATATTCGTCGTGTTTCCGTTTCCATGCTCGTTTCTGATTCTATTTTTGACATTTGTGAATCAATTCAGAATCGTCCACGTCCATATTTCAATGCATCTAAGAATCGATTTTTCCCCACCCCTAGTGTAAAGTGGTCCCTGCTACATGAGCTGGAACAAAGCTAGTGTAACTGCCCCACTTTTGACCACTGTTACAATCTGTGTTGGATTGTGTAATAGAGAGAAGCCACGGGACAACTCGTTACAACTGTAACCTATGTTCCCTGAGAAACGAATGCATCGAATGACGCTTTGGGGGGAACGCCTCAGGCATGACAGGTGTCTGAAATCACAATCAAATCAATCACATTGACTGGCGGCAGCCTGTGAATCATTAATGTGAATGACTAACATATGACCCGGAAGTATAAAAGGGCGCCTTTCAAACATGACAATATCCTTTCATCTGAAGTGAGGCATGGCAAGAAGACGCAGT
This sequence comes from Hybognathus amarus, assembly GCA_030378365.1. Taxonomy (NCBI): domain Eukaryota; kingdom Metazoa; phylum Chordata; class Actinopteri; order Cypriniformes; family Leuciscidae; genus Hybognathus; species Hybognathus amarus. The sequence continues at coordinate 163,586 of JAQIUQ010001559.1, forward strand.
TTCTCGTTCCCTGTTCTCAGGGAACATAGGTTACAGTCCTGAGATGTTCCCTTTCCAAAGGGAACTTCCGCTGAAGCCGAATTACGCTTTGGGGAACGCGATACTCATGCTGCCATGCTAAGGAGAGTGCATGCCAGGTGCACGTGTGCATGACAGAACCAGCAAATTCAAATGAAACGTTAGAACCACTCACCCTCAGGTCACACTGCCACAGCCAATCACTATTCAGGGGAACATACTCACCCCGAAATGCCACCAGCATGGCCTGACCTAGTGTCAGTTACATAGATACTTATTCTGGCCACTTCCTGTCTATCCGAAGACAGAGCCTTTGGACACTTGCCTTTAGGTAAGGCATCCAACCCGAGGGACTGTGAAGCTGGCAGTGAACCACTCAGCCCGGAGAGTATGACTCAGCATAGCGATTTCCAACCCTTGCCAGCGAAGGGAGTTTCTCTACTCAGTCCACAGATCTACCCAGTGTTTGTGTTTCAAAACATTGAGGAGTCCTGTGAAGGCCAAACCAGGCTGTAGGCAAGAAAAGAGGTTCTGGGAGGGAAGCAGTAGCAGAGAATTAACACTTTAGTCGAAGAGGCCACTAGCTTCCTGAACCCAGGCCTACTACCTGACAGTTCCCATTCAGGGAGGCCTGGAGGGGCCAACTACCTGATAACCACAGTATGTAAGGGAACTCACGTTCAGGAAGGCCTGGTGAGGCCTACTACCTGACAACCACAGTCTGTGGGAGTTCACCTTCAAGGAGGCCTGGTGAAGACTACTACTTGACACTTTCCATTCAGGGAGGCCTGGTGGGGCCTACTAACTGATAATCACAGTGTGTAGGAACTCCTGACAGACACAATATCTGGGAGCTCACATTCAGGGAGGCCAGTGAGGCCTTATACCTGAGAGTCGCAGCATGTGGGAACTCACCTTCAGGGAGGTCCGGTGAGGCCTGCTACCCGATTGTAAGTCAGGCTAGCTGTAATTGAGGCCTGGTAAGGCCTACTATCTGGTAGCCAGCATAAGTGAGAATTCACCTTTCGGGAGGCCTGGTGAGGCCTACTATCTGATAGCCATCTTAAGTGTGAATTCACCATTCAGGAAGGCATGAGGAGCCTTCTACTTGATAACAACTGGTAACTATGAGCCATGAGTCTGTGTGATAGTTCCAAGGCGGCCTGCTAACAGTGACCAGAGTCAGGGGCCTACCATTTGTATGCAAGGGCATCAGCTCATGGCATTGCTCTGGCTTCAGGGAAGCATAATTTGACAAAAGAAGAAGTGAAGGCTAGAACTACCCGCTCAACCCAAGCCATAGTGGTGCGAGGTAGGATAATACAGAACTGAAAGTGAAGTACTCAGACCTACCCTGTATTACAGGGGAATACTCCCACCTCACCCTGAGGTTTACCAGGGTGCGGGCCTGCCAGCGGCTCTCAGGGTTGACAGAAAATGTATCTGTGCCCAACCTAGGAGAGTGGAACTTGTTTGTGAGCCAAACCGCCTAAAGCCCAACGCCTAAACAGTAGCGAGGTAGCGAGGTAAGTGAAGCCTAAACTGGCAGCCCAGATCTGTATGCTAGTTCTGCATGGCAGGGTCGGGCAGACAAACCCAGTCTCTTCGTGAGGTAAAAGACGGCCTAACCCCGCTCAATAAAGACACATTGTATCAGGGAGGCCTATTTGAGGCCTAACCGAGGATCTTTATAAACCATGCCTCTGCACCACGCTACTCTTACTGTTGTTGCCCCAGAATGCAGAGAAAGGGAAGGGCCTTGGCCTAACGACTCCCATGGGAGGAGGCTGTCATACAGGGATGCTTTCTAGAAACCTACATTCACAAAGTGAAGGGTCAGAGGCTGAAATGCTTAAGCAGAGCGCCCCATTATCCCTGGCACAGCCTAGGCCAGCTACAGAGGCGGCCCTGGTGGCCCTGGCCCTGGTGAGGGCCAGCCTGCAAGCATAGTCTACCTGAGGGCTTGGAGGGGCCACAGCCTTCCTAGAAAAATAGTTCTTATTTTTTTATACTATGGGCTGCAGAATCGCTCAGCCCACTGAAAACCCAAACAGAGCTCAAAGGGGCGAAGTACTCAGGAAAAAAGTCAGACCTACCTGTGGGCTGGACATAAGATCCATCTGAAGCTTTTTGCCTCAAGCAAAACTCCAAGTAAAAAAACCTATGAGAGAGAGACCAAATACTCAAATACCCTGAGGTGGCTAACAGCCCAAGGGCTAACATAGTTTCACATCACAAGAGAAGCCACCCCCTGACCAGGAGACCACCCCTGGTAGAGATCCCCCAGCAGATCAGCCTGATATACCTGCAACACCACCATGATCTGCAGGGTAGCACCGGCCTGACCCGCTGACATGTATGCTCTGCGATTCAACTCCCATCGACATATACCCGCGCTCTCCTATCCCTTCAACATTAGTGAGACTTGCCCACTGATGTTGGTGGCTGATGTACAGGCAGAGTATGGGTTCTTCAATGTCCTCTGACGAAGAAATGAAAGGCTCATCTGAACTGGTGGTTCTATGACCGAGGAAAAAACGCTCTCATCACAAGCAATTTCTCCCCGCGAGCCACGGCAGCTGCAGCGTGCCCGCAGTGCGTTCTATAACACCAACCAGCTCAGCATACATGGGGCAGGGTGGCTGAAAAGAATCAGAATATATATGATTATTAAATTAAAATAATTAAAATATTAGTCTTAACATTTGAATGTGTGTTTATGTGTAGGGCATGCTCGTTTCCCTGGCTTCCTACTTCTTATGTGTTGGGGAATGTGAGCGTTCTTGCAGTGGGAGTGTGGGCCATAGCACAGAGAGACTCCATAGATGCTGTATTATTGGTAAGTGTGATTTTTTTTTTCATTCATGAAGAGCATGATTTTCAAATCATGAAGGCCTAGACATTAATTTTATTCAGAATTGATTACAGATGAGAAATCCAATACTACAGATGAGTATTTCATAGCCATGCTTTTGACTGGCCAAAAAATCGGGTTCACATCAGCCACTTTTATACTGCCGTGCCAGTGCGAGCCAGGGCTAACAATGTGCCTGGAAGGGCTAATACGGAACCTCGAGCACAGAGATCAAAATCAAGTTGTTTCCACTGTCAGGCCAGTAGCCCTGCAGTGCAGCCCTAAAACCTGCCTTTAACACGCCTCCATTGAACAACATCACACAACCTCACCATTTCACCAGCTGACTGAAAACTAGATTGCACAAAACAATTCTGTTAAAGGGTCCTATAATGCTTTTCACTATTTCAACTTTAGTTAGTATGTAATGTTTGAGCATAAAAAAGTCCACTCCAAAGGTAGATATTTTATTTAACAGAATCCAAACTTGTTCCTCGTTTAAAAAATCCCCTCCCACTGTATATGCAGAAAAGCGGATGAGGTCTGGCTGCGCTGCTGCTATGTAAAAGAGACGCTGTTTTTTTTCCACAAAACTCATTTGTTTGACCTTCCTAAAGCTGACAAACTTAGAATGGGTCTCATTTATTTTAAATACTGTTCCTGAACAATATACTCCCGATGTTTATCTGTGCGGTGCAAAGTTTATGAAGAACAGCTTCCAGAACCACGATGCAGCCAACACATAAAAGCTTCTTCTGAAATGGAACACTTTCGACTTTGTTGAGACAATCCGTTGTTTGCGGATCACAACTTGTAAGTATGTCTCAGCACGAGCCACAGGAGGATGGCATCTTTAAAAAGACACAGCTCTTTTAGAAAGCGTGAGTCGCGGTGGCGAACACACTAGGCAGAGTAATGCAATATATGAAAGGATATGGATGCCATGTATGAAAGGATATGGACGCTAGAGCCTGACCGATAAAAGATTTTGAAGGCCGATACCGATACAAATATTTTTGGGTTTTAAAATCTGATATTCCGATATATTGGCCGATATTTTTTTATTTACATTTTTTTTCAGAAACGCGCAACAAAACATTAACATATTTCCCTAACATTAGTTATTTGTAATTATTTATGAGTTTTAACTAAAATAATATGATAATGCATTTTAAAATAAACTTTCTTTTTATTGTCACAATAGAACAGACTGATGATAGTGGCATTAGCTAGCTTTGTGGTTCGCTAGTCTATGATGAGTCATAATTTAGCAACGGATAACGTCATACTGCAAATTGTAAAACATACATTTTCAATATAACAGGCCAAGGAGAGATGATACAACTCATTGCTAAAACTGTCACGCGTTATTAAAGAAATACTTCAGTCACATTGTCAAAAGTTAAAAGGACAGTCAGTCAACTACACTATAGCAATGTAACGTAACTATTACTAGCTAATTTCACTTCACTCTCGGTTTTTTAACAGCAGCAAAACTGGACATGATAGTCACAAATGTTGTCATACTTATTTGAGTTAAGAGAACTGATGGGGATGTTCTTTTAATTGTTATTCAAGCAATGTATGTCTCGTGACCAACTCAACGAGTGTTGCCAACAGGGACAGTATAGAGTGCCCTCTGGTGGACAAACCATACAACTCCAACACTCATGACATTCAAGCGTGTTTTCATTTTTATTTTTGAAATATTAATTTATCGGCCATTATATCGGCCGATAATATTGAGTCGGCCGATATATCGGTCTGGCTCTAATGGACGCCAGATAGCGTACCAGGAACGGCGACTGAAGGTGGCAAAATGAAGGCCAGCGAGAGTTGAAAGCTAAGCCACCTTTCCTATGTCTGCATTGCTGCCACAACGCGTTTTACATTAAATCAAAATTAAGGATAATTTTTTGGCTTCAATATCTCGTGGAAAGAGATTTTCCCCTAGTGTAAGATTTACGCAGTATGAGAGAACCTCTCATAAGAGAACCATAGTTTTTCCGACAAATACCATAAAAATATAAATGCTGGATAACATCGTACCTATAATATACACACCACTCTCAATCCTGTGAAATCCGTGCTTGCAAAGTCTGTTCATGAAATATGTTCTGGATGCTCCTCTTGTTTGTTAACATTGTCTGGGTCTGAATCTGAATTTGAAATTGCCGCCATCCTTTGAATTTACACTAAAGCAGAACTCACGGTTTTGGAAGGGTGAGACATTTCCCAAACACACATTAAACGCGGCCAATCACAACATACTGGGCCAGCTAACCATTCACAGCAGATTTTGTATTTTGGAAGGAGGGGCTTCATAAAAACCGGTACTAAACAACCTGTTTGGACCAGACTGGGGAGAATGAAGCTGTAATAATGTAAATTATGTCAAAAATAATGTGTAAACAATCTAGCATGAAAGGATATTCTAGTACACCCCAAAAACAAAATCAAAGGCATAATAGGACCCATTTTAAGGCTTTTAAAGGTGCAGTATGTATTTTTTAGTGACAGCTAGCGGTTTGGTTGCGAGACCACTGCTCACCCCTTCCTTTCGAAGATGCTATGGCTGCTAAAACGGGACAAACATGTTGTCGTCTGAGACAGCAGAGAATGACCAGAGTAAGCCAAGAGTGTGTAACATTACCACTAGTCCATTATAAACCACATCATGGATAAAGTTTACAAAGCCAGAGTCAGGTAAGGAAGGGTCTTAATATATAAAATATAATAATAGTAATCAGCTGATTGTCTCACGAACGTAACCAGCACATTTCTCCCCACATAGCAAACCCATAATACAGCGAGGAGAAGAACCACCTGAAACTATGCAACTATATATTTTTTCTAACTGGGTAGTAAAAGTTTAGCTGGCTAAATATAAGGTGTTACTGTGGCTGAGCTGGCTAAAGTTAAAGCCTTGTTTAAACTTCGAAGCGTCTGCGTCTCAATATGTTGTCCTATGGTGAGCCATTTTTCCCTGTTGCACCTAGATAAAGGCATTTGAGGATTCCCCCACCCGCCAAATCCCACTTTAACCACTGGTTATGTTGATGTAAATGTCTCATTCTAAGGAAATAAAAACATTTACGGTTTATTATGTAAGTTCTTTATACACCACTGAAAACTAGTTATGGATGTCATATTGTATTTCTGTTAATATATTCTCAATTTTTTTACACATTGCACCTTTAAGTCCAAAGGCTTACACATATAGAAAAATGCTGCTGTAAAAATGTTTCACAATACCTTTCCTGAGCATTTTGCATTTTTGTATGGCCAGCCAAACAGATAAGTGCTCAAAAGATGGTCGTTGAGCATGTTCACGACTACTTGTTATTTTATTTTATTTTATTGTGTTTGTATATATTATATTTGTCATGCTAATGTTTGATATCTGCTCTTCTTCATTCAGTTCTTGATCGGGTTGGCAGTGACCATCTTGACTGACATTGTTCATTTTGGTCTTTACTATTTGACGAATGCAAACTCGCGAACTTGTTCCGTTTTAGTGCAGGCATGGCCATCCTGAGCCTGTTGCTCAAACCGGTTTCCTGTTTCTTCGTCTACCAGATGTACCGCGAGCGGGGTGGCGAATACAACATCAACTTTGGTGAGTTGGTGACTGAAGAAAGGAAAAAGATGGGTGACTGATTAAATGTAATGGGTGACTGATTCATTTTGGTTCTTTGTAATGCATGTGAAATTCTTTCCATGAAGTTAAAATACCAGCATTGTTTGCTCTGGTTTGTTTAAAGCAGTATCTAGTCTATTTTTAAACATTATAATTATGTGGACAAGCAGAGTATTTCCCTGAAAATGGCAAAATGGGTAAAGAGAGGAGCGGGTAATTGAGTTTTAGAGTTAGTCACAAGACACATGCCTGACAGAGTGGCCCACATAAAAGAAAAGAGACATACATCTTGGCTGAATTCTGTTGTTTGAGGTACAGTGTGTGGACCTAAATGGATTAGCTACATTGTAAAAAATAATCAGTTTTTTACAATTTTACAGTAAAAATGCCACAGTGCAAAACTTTTAATTGGTTTACAGAAAGTTTCCATACTATATATGGTAAAAAACTGACAGATCTCATGGTACATTTAATGTAATTTTACTGTAAAATATCGTTAAATTTACCATTTTTAAAGTGAAAAAGAACAACTCATTGTATCATTTACAGTGAAAATACTGAAAATAATTTACATTCCCACAATTCCCTGTGTGACACTTCGCGTTTTATTTTCCTCATAGTTTTCTTTGTTTTTTTTTTCTAATCAGTTATGTACATTAGGGTTTAATGTTACATTTAATGTTGTTAAATTAATGTTTATTGCATTTTTTAATTTCATGTGTGTTACCATGATGGTGTTTAATGTTTGTGTGAATGACTGTGCAGCTTCTTTGTATTAGTGTTAAAGGGATAGTTCACTTTGAAATTAAATTTTGATATGTTTTATCTTACCTCAAGGGCATCCAAGATGTAGGTGTCTTTGTTTCTATAGTATTTTCAATTTTGACATTTTTCAGTCAAACCGTTGTTGTCTATCAGTCATACACTGGAGGCTATGTGGGTCCATGTCAAAGAGCATGCACAGAGAAGTCAAAACTAAACATGATTTAATAACTCGTAAATGTAAGTACAGATTGATGGCCTAAGACACGAAACGAGTGGTTTTTGTGAGAAGACGAACAGTATTTATATCGTTTTTTAGGGATGTCCGATATTGTGCGTATACTATTATGTTATTGTTAAGCCCCACAGAAGGCACAAAAACATTCTAAAGTACCATACCGTTTTCGTGCACTCTATTATAAGTGTTCTGAAGCCGTTATGTGAGAGAGAAATTAATATTTAAGTCATTAAATTCAAGATCACGTAAACTTTTCCCTCTCTCGGCTGTCAGTCATCCATTCAGCACTCAAACAGCGCGTCACGTTTCGGTTACAGTCAATGATAAAACTATCTTCAAGATGATTCAATGGTAATACTATTATACTTTATCTGTAGATAAAGGTCTATGTTTCGCATAAAACAACATTATCTTGCTGGACTTAATTGCTGTAACTTAATCGTGTTATCTTCTACCAGGTGCCGGACACCCTCGGTTAGATCACAACACTAGAGTCAGAGCACTATTGTTCTTCACGCGCACAGTAACTGAAATTTAAAACTGTTAAAAGAAAAGGCTCAATAAACTATTGTATAGATAGATACTGTATAATACACTGTCCATCAATATGTATTTCCTTTGTGCTTTGCACTTTTCAAAGCGGACTCGACGCGCAGCGTGCATACCATAGGGGTGCATACTAGGCTGCGCGCTGTAACTCCACGTGGTTTCAAGCGCATCATTCTGTGCTCGGGATGCGCATAAGCGCTTTGTGCCGCACTGTGTTTGAGTGATTAATATCATAATGCAGTGACGCAATTAAAGCCTCTTAACATTAATAATTATTAATGTTGCTGCCTCATTAAATAGCTGTTCTATACACTTAGAACATGTCTCAATTTTAAAATAATTATCTTTTTTCATTTTTGTTATATTGTTTTTCATTTAATGTATTTTACAACAATACAAAGAGCAATATGTTTTATTCACTAATCTAGTTTATAATAGCATTTTTTGTCATAGATTATGATCATATATTTTGGGGATTTGTTGTTTATCTTTATAATGAGGCTGTGTCAACATTCAGCAGTGACACCTTGGCCCCAGTGTCAAGGAGAAGAGGGACACAGCGGCCATCCAGGTATACGGGGCAACTGGAGAAGGTCCCTGAGTGGGGGCCTATGGTGCGCACTTGCACCACCAGGGTCATGTGAGTGTTCAGAGTAGTCTTTAAGAGATTGTGTTTAACACACACAAGAGTGATAATCAGTTTGACAAACAAAAAAACGGTACTGGTATTTACAATGTAGAATACTGCTGTTTAAATGGTTTTAACTTTAAACCTGTTGGTAGCTAGCTAGCTTTAAGTAGCCTACTGAAAGTACCAGGATTTTCTTATATATATATATATATATATATATATATATATATATATATATATATATATATATATATATATATATTGTAGTGTTTGAATAAAGAGTGGCAATCTTTCATAATAAGCTGTTGTTGTGGACTATATACTGAAGGTATATTTTAAGGGGCTAATTGAGAAAATTGCTATATTTTTATTAGTTTAAAAATAAAATAAAAATATCGGATTAATATCGGTATTGGCAAAAGCCAAAGCTGCGGCATTGGTATTCAGGGTTTCAGAAGTGGAAAAAGTGGTATCGGGACATCCCTATCGTTTTACCTCGTGTAATCACAGTGACTGTTGTGTTCATGTAATACATATACAGTTCTAGTTCTGCTATTCAGGATGCTCTGTTTTACGTCTGCGCATTCTGAAACTGTGAGGCCACCGTAGGTGCGCTGTTGTTTTGGGTTTTGTGTTCCGGAAATAAACGAGTGAGTTGTTGCATTTAAGGGTGAAACTAGTCCGTGTATTTTTTACCAACATAACATTGTCGACAAGGATGCCTAATGCCCCGTTTTTTCACTGCCACCTCCGGACTATTTTCTGCCCCTGACCTGGCGAACCTGTCCTTCCTTGGAATCAGTGGAGAACATCTTTGAACTGTACCTTTTGGCCGTAGGATTGGGATAATGCCACTAGCGCGAGGAAGCGCGCTATACTACTGCACTTGCTGGGAGCGGAGGGCTTCAACACGTTCGATGGTACTCTGGATACTTACGATGATGTAATTACAGCTTTGACTGGACAGTTTGTGAAGTCACAGAACATCCTCTTTCAGCAGCTGGAGTTCAGACAAAGATGTCAGCGCCCTGGTGAGTCTGCTAGGCAGTTTGTTGCAGATTTAAAAGCCTTAGCACAGCGCTGTAGTTTCGGCGTCATGAGGGATGAACTTATTCGTGACCAGCTCATTGAGAAAATGTCTAATCCCAGAGTACAGGAGGAGTTGTTACTTAAAGATGCAACGCTGTCACTTGAGGATGCATTAACTCTCGCCCTACAAGTGGAGGACGGCAACTCAATGTGCTGCTAAAATAGCGGAAAACAAGTCTCATACTGCCATTATTGAACAGCCAGTGCAACAGCTATCAAGCTCAGACAACCTGGCTGACCCTGTTGCTATACAGGTCGCACGGCCTCAGCAAACACGACAGCTGAGACGCTGTGGGAATTGTGGCTCCACCCGTCATGCCACAAGGGCTCAGGACTGCCCTGCTAGGGGCCAAACATGCAGACGCTGTCAGAAATCTAACCACTTTGCTAAATGGTGCCGGTCTGCTCCGGCTGACTACTCTGAACACTCGCATGACCCGGATGGTGCAAGTGCGCACCATAGGCCCCCACTCAGGGACCTTCTCCCCAGTTGCCCCGTATACCTGGGATGGCCGCTGTGTCCCTCTTCTCCTCAACACTGGGCCAAGGTGTCAGCTGCTGAATGTTGACACCTGTAACCTACTCTTCCCAAACAGAAGATGCAGCCCCCATCCACTGCTCTCTGTGGCTATGGCCGCAGCAAAATCTATGTTGTTGGCCTACTTTACTTCCCAGTTCGCTACACCTCTACAACTGTAGACCGCTTCCCATTCCACATTACATGACACGGTGAGAACATCATGGGCCTTGACCTCTTTCTCAGCCTTGGTTTTACCCTACAGGACAACAATGGTACACGAATACTACAAGTGGGTTCCCCTTGAAACAAAGCCAGCCTGAACTGTTCAGTGGCCTTGGGTGTGTCACCTCATTCACATACAAACCACTCCTGGACCACAGCGTGCCTCCCGTGGTCCAGCCCCTTTGGCGTGTTCCCCTGGCTCTGCGGACGGCGTACACAGGAGCTCCAGACGCCTCCAGGCTGATCTTGGGTTTTTGCAAAGTTGGACTTACGCCAGGGCTACTTACAAGTTCCTCTGCACCCGGAGAGTCGGAACCTGACGGCTTTTATCACCCCTACTGGCCTGTACCACTATACAGGGATGCCTTTTGGGCTCAGTTCAGCGCCAAGCTGTTTCCAGAAGATCATGTCCACAATCCTCGCCAGCTGCCCCGGTACAGTGGCCTACTTGGACGACATTGTGGTACACGGGGCAGATGTTGACACACACAATGCCCGCCTGGAACAGGTCTTTGACTCCCTCAGCCACCACCATGTCACCTTGAACACTGAGAACTGTACATTCTCCGCACCAGCAATTGATTTTGTCGAGTTCCGTGTGTCGGCAGATGGATCTCCCCTCTCCAGCTCGAATGTGGCAGCCATCAGTGCAGTTCCCAGCCCCACGACAGCCTCGCAGCTGGCTTCTTCTTGGGTATGACAGCCTACTACATGCGTTTCCCCCGCAGTACTCCTCTGTCACGGCCCCGCTGAGGATGCTGCTCAGGCAGGATGCTCCCTGGACCTGGACTTCTGAATGCCAGGCTGGGTTTGATGAACTGAAGCGTCTCCTCACCACGTCTCCGATCCTGGCACACTTCCAGCTGGAATGCCCCACATTCGTGACCTGTGATGCATCTGCTGTGGCTCTGGGCGCCGTTCTGTCACAGCTCCATGATGGCGCGGAGAGGCCTGTAGCCTTCGCCTCCCGGGCGCTCAGCCCCACTGAACAGAAATACTAAATGGGTGAGAGGCAGGCCCTCGCCTGCATATGGGCATGTGGAGAGGTTGCATTTGTACCTGTATGGACGGTCTTTTACCCTACGGATGGACCACCAGGCCCTGACAGCCCTGATGTCCACTTCGGGTGGAGGACACACACCCCTTCGCCTCTACAGATGGTCAGACCGCTTGCAGCAATATGACTTTCAGTTACAATTCATGCCTGGCAAGTCTAATGTTGTAGACAGATTTTCTATCCCACCCTGCTGCCATCCAGTGCTCTGCTGTCTCTCCAGAGGATGAGGAGGAGGTAGTACACCTGGTCCACTCACCACTGAAGGACACTGTCTCCCTGTGCGACCTGGAGTTTGCCTCAGCAGCCGAGCCAGTCTTCGGCATGATTCGTGTCTACATCAGACATGGTTGGCCTGCCCGCGACTCCCACCAGAACTGGAGCCATACTATAGAGTGAAGCATGAACTGTCATGCTGGGGTGAAGCCTACATTGCTCGTGGCCTCTGTGCTGTCATCCCAGTGGCCCTCATAGGGTGTATCTTACAAATGGCACATCAGGGACACCTCGGCATTGTCAAAGCCAAACAACGGTGCTGTGACGTCGTGCTGGTGGCCCGCCATGGACTGTGACCTAGAGGGACTTATCCGCTCCTGTGCAGCGTACCTCACCAGTGGGAAGACTGGGCCACCCACTTCACCTCCACTACAACCAGTAGACTGGCCGTCTGCACCATGGGACCACTTACAGCTTGATATCTGTGGTGAGCTGTACAATGTGCCACACCTTAAGAGGTTCCTCGTGGTGGTCTACGACCTGCACTCCAAGTGGCCTGAGGTGGCTCCCATGGGTACAGTTACCTCAGCTGCTGTGGTCAATTTTCTCGACCAGCTGTTTTCCCGCTGGGGCTTGCCTCGATGTAATTACCCACGGACAATGGTCCTCAGTTCCTGTCCTTGGAGTTCACCACCTTCCTCGCCAACAAGGGTGTTAACCATATCCGAACCTCCGTCTATCAACCCCAAGCAGAGCCGGATTAAATAAATGGACTACACTAGCCAGACTGCTTTTTTGGGCCCCCTCTCTATCTATGTTATTTATGAATTGAAATCTGAAACTTACGAAAAGTTACTAATAGAAATGGTTGACAAAGGTTTATAAAGTATAACACCTGAAAAACTCAATCATATGTCCAGCAATATTCCTGATATATGTACAAAATGCCAAAATTATAAAGGAACTGTAATTCACTGTCTATGGGAATGTTCTGATTTACAGAAGTTCTGGAATGATGTCACTGTTTGTCAGCCAGGCCTGAATTTCGTTTTGGGAAATGGGGGGCAATCCCCCTTAGGTGATTCTTTATGGGGGGATTTTTTAATTTGAGGGGGAGTCTAAACTGGTAAGACTTAAGACGTGCAAATGGTAAACTGCATGTTACTCATGATGCAATGCTGGCCCATGTAAATGACAATTCCGATCTATCCCGACTCCGAAGCGCGAGTGTATTATCGCCGCAACGCCGCCTGAACGAGATGAGACATTTGTAAGTTTGTAATTTTTTCCCTCTGTCTGGGCCCCCTACCCGCCAATCGGGCCCTAGGCACGTGCCTAGTTTGTCTTTGCGTTAATGCGGCTCTGCCCCCAAGCTAACGGAGGAGTGGAACGATTCAATCAATCCCTGAAAAATGGACTGCGTGCTCACATGTCTGATGGATACTCCCTGATGGCCGCACTGTAGTGGACTCTCCTCCACTACAGAGCAACTGCCCATACTACAACAGGGGTCTCCCCTGCCGCACTCATGCTGAAAAGAGAGCTTGTGCTTCCCCTGTCAAGACTCCGTCCACCAATGGCCACAGGCCCATGGCCATGCCCAGCAGCAGTAAAGGCTCACGTCAAGAGACAACAGAGTTCCATGAAGCGGAGGTTCGATGAGAGGCGCAAGGCTAGGTGGCCTGCTATTAGAGCAGGGGTGCCCAACCCTGCTCCTGCCGATCGACTGTCCTGCACAGTTCATCTCCAACCCTAATCAAACACACCTGCCTTTAATTTTCAAGTGATCCTGAAGACCTTAATTGGTTGCTTCAGGTGTGTTTGATTAGGGTTGGAGACAAACTGTGCTGGACAGTCGATCGGCAGGAGCAGGGTTGGGCACCCCTGTACTTAGAGTGTCAGACTGGGTCAGAGCCTGCCAGGCCGTTCTGTTCGGCCCCGTGACCAGGTCAGTCGGCAGCTCGGCCCAGCTTCATTTCAGCTGACTGATGGTTCTCATTGGCACGCTAGCTGCCTGCGCAGAGTGTCTTCCCCTTTTATCACCATCACCTGGCAGGGGTGGAGCAGAGCAGCCCAGCAACTGAGCCGCCCCCTCATGTGCCGGATCCCATGGCGGCACCTCTCGCCCAAGCTGTTCCTGCCACTCAGGGTACCGCTCTTGCTTCAGCCCCGCTGCCAGCCCCCCTTGTTCCTGAGCCCCGGCCTGTCAGGATTTGTACACGCCCTGGGCACTTTGAGAGACTTTATTGCTACCTTTCATGTTTGAACATTTGGAGGAGGGGGAAATGGTGTGTTCATGTAATACATATACAGTTCTAGTTCTGCTATTCAGGATGCCTGTTTTACATTGCGCATTCCTGAAACTGTGAGGCCACCGTAGGTGCGCTGTTGTTTCGTGTTTTGTGTTCCGGAAATAAACGAGTGAGTTGTTGCATTGAAAGGTGAAACTAGTCGTGATTTTAAACAGTGCCGTCCAAGTGATCTGAATCAGTTGTGCAATGTCCAGTGATCGCTTGCGTGTGACGTCACTCAATATTTACACAGAGATTTCGGAAGTTTAACCTTTTACTAAAAATATTTAGATATACCAAAATCGTCTTCCATTGCGATTTCCCGTATATCTAAATATGTTTAGTGAAAGGTAAAACTCTGAAATCTCTGTATAAACAAAGAGTGACGCAGGCACGCAAGCGATCACTTCCGGTGCATGCGCAGACCAAAGCGCCCGTGCCGTCAGATCATTTTGTCATGGCTATGATTACAAGATGTAAAAACGATATAAATACTGTTAGTTTTCTCACACAAAGCGCTCATTTTGTGTCTTAGGCCATCAATGTGGACTTACATTTACAAGTCATTCAATCATGTTTAATTTTGACTTCTCTGTGCATTCTCTTTGAACGTGGACCCACTTAGCCTCCAGTGTATGACTGATAAACAACAACGGTTTGACCGAAAAATATCAAAATTGAAAATACTGTGGAAACAAAGACACCTACATCTTGGATGCCCTTGAGGTAAGCTAAAACATATCAAAAATTAATTTCAAAGTGAACTATCCCTTTAAACTTCTAATGGAAGAGCTGATTGTGATGAGCTTTTGATCATGTGAGCTCATGACTGCTGTGATGATTGTTGGTTGTCAGCATAGGCGTCATTTATGGGGGGGGGGTATGGGTGGGACATGTCCCCACCACTTTTTTGCCAGGGTCAGATTTTGTCCCCACCACTTTGAATCATCTCACGGCACAGATGTACCAATACAAATAAAACATCTCCAGTTAACAGCATTCGTTTCATTTGTTTGTTAAATAACAACAGGCGATCTAGCACTGACATGTGTTGTCTTCTCTCGGAAACGCGCTGCAAATCCGTTGCGGAGATTCGTTCCGGTGAAATCACAAATCGAAATGCACACAAACGTGTCCCTGTTTCTCCTGTGTTAGATCAAAGCTCTTATATCTTTTCCCCTCATAAAGAGACATCTACAAACCACTGCATAAACATTATATCAATTCAACCACTGACACTGATAAACATTATTGGTGTCAGATTAGGACCTCAAACCTCCCGAGTTACAACTACACGCTGAGGCAAAAGATTCTATCTCTGGACCATCACTGTACACATGCAATAAAGGGCGTATATAGCCTACTTTATATACTCACTATACTTGAACATTGTGTCTCATTTTTATGTGTGTACATCAGCAGAAGCTACAGGACATCAGTCTTTTAAAAAATAACCTACTCGAAAGAGAAAAAAAGAATGAATGCGTCATTGTACCCAGCACTTTTGAAAATTTCCTTCTTGAATACGTCTCTGTCCCCAGCACATTTCAAACCAAACTGACACCCATGGTTGTCAGTGTATTACAATGGTACAAAACATATATTTCAATGGGTTGGTTATTTAACTTTATATCAGATATTGAAATACAGGTCATTACTGTAAATGTTAAGTTAAGTCTGTAAAACCAATAACATTGCTTCCAGTATTTATGCCGGTAAAGTTCTGGCAACCTCAGCTGCCATTTTTTTACCGTAAAAAATGTGTTTTTATTTTTTACAGTGTAGGGCAGTTATTATTACTTATGGTCCTTGATCTTAGCTGTTTTGTGAAAGTCTGAATCAACTTCAATGTGTTATTTCACTAGGTCTACTCACCCTGTAAATCTTGACAGTAAGAAATATATTTTTTAATGGGTCAAGGTTTTTTAAGAGGTCAAGAACATTTTAGACAAAACCTTTGGACCTTGAAACCTTGAATCTAAAAAATATCTTCTAGATGTGTTTTTTTTTGTTGAGTATCTGATACATCAGGATTTTATAGGTCATGTAGAAATAAAGTAATAGGATAATATACTTGAGGAAGTAAAAATTTAGTAAAAATATGCCATTTTTTGTAGCTTCTTTATATTTATATGGACAACAGCTAAGATCACATACTTATTATACTTACAGCTGAAGATCACATACTTATTATACTTACATACTTAAGATCACATGTAAATCAGTGAGATCTTTGTAACAGTATAGCCAGACTACTTGCATAATATGCATGTAGATATCATTTGTCATTGAAATTGTCACACTATATTTACAACTGATATAACTTACGATATTTAATAACTGTAAAAAAAATCTGTGAAAAAAATAAAAATAAAAAAAAATAAAAACTCAACTGTGGTTGCCAGAAATTGACTGTAAAAATATGGTAGCAACATTTTAGATTACGTTAAAAACTTAACGTAAATTTACAGTAAAAATGTAATAAATATATACTAATATGTGTTTTGTACCTTTGTTATACACTTACAACCACCAAAAGCAAGTGGTGATAAGATCATATGATGAATAAAAGCTCATTACAAGCAGCTTTTCGGACAAACTGAAAAGGTAAATGCTAATAAGAGGTGCACAGTGTCATTCACACAAATACTAAACACACATGACATAAAAAATGCAGCAAACATTAAAATTTAACAACATTAGCCTACATATAACATAAAACCTTATTGCACATAAATTATTGGGAAAAAAACTAGAAAGAAACTTAGATATACTAATTCTAATTCTTACATTGGAATACGAAATAACGCAAATACATCAAATGTGAAGTGTCATGCAGGCAATTGTGGGTGTGTTAATTTATTTTAATTTATTTATTTATTTTCACTTTTAAAGTATACAATGACTTGTAATTCGATTAAAAAACTCAAAAATTACATTAAATGTAAGGTTAGATCACAGTAATTCACCATATATAGGAAGGAAACTGTCAGTATTTTGTTCTGATTATTGAGTTTCATTCTGTTCACCTGGTGTTCATTAATTATCTTATTAGTTCCCTTATTTAGTCTGATATTAGGGGCTTTTGCACCATAGGAACCTTTTCATAGTTACAAGAACTAATTGTGGAAGTACCCACGGTTTGCACAGCTAGAACTGGGAATGATTTTAGTTATAGAAATGCCTTTTGGGTATCTAAATTAGCCCCTACTTCAGAGTAGGGTCTAACCCAACAATACAAACTACCAGTATCACGAACACACAGGGGACAGATATCCAAATGCAGCAGTTTATTAAAAGGGTAATCCAAATCTTGTAGTCAGCCAGGGAAGGGCCAAAATCCTAGCCTGGCAAACCAGACCTACAGTGGCGGCTGGTGAAAAATATATTAGGGGGGGGCTGGATTAGCGGAGAATGCGAGCACTGTGTGCTCATTCTCAGGCTTTCTCAGCGCAGAGCTCTGTCAAAATAATGATCGCCGCGCCGTCAAAATAATTAAAAAAAGCAACAAGCGTGGCTTACTTCAGAGTGGCGGTCCAAATGAAACCAGCCCTGCGTCTTCAATGTCCATACTATCCATCCTGAACAGGGTAACAACGACAGAGAGCAACCGTTAAAGACACAATTGTATGACGTTAGAACTTCATAATACAACTTGGCTCTTCTTCTTAAAGCTAATGTGTACTCTTCTGCTACACACTCAAAAGTATGTGCTTTTTCTTCACAAAAGAGTACATACTTTTAGGGTGTAGTACAAATAGGCGAATTGAGATGCAGCACAGGAAAACGTTGAACAATTTAGTTCTTGGGGAACCATGGTGGCTAGTCCCTAGAGCTAAGTTAAGATGAGTCACGGGAAACTTGAACAAAGGAAACACAGGAAACAGGATGAATGACTAAAATTCCATGAACATGAACTGAACTAACTTTACATAATAGTGACAAAAGTATTACAGTAAAGTTTTTACAGTTATGTAGCTACACTAGAGTGAGGTTTTAAACCAGTGAGTGGGCAAAACGTATGTTCTAAAAAATGCTGGGTTTGTTTCAGTCCATATTTGGCTCAAATATAGACAAACCCAACCGTTGGTTTATTTTTTTAATACAATTTTTAAACCTAACGTTGAGTTTGGCCAGTATTTGACCCAATCATGGGTTGAAACAACCTAGCATTTTTTAGAGTGTGGGATTAACGGCTTGTTACTAAAGCATATTGAGGCTGTTTAAAATTCACAGTATATCATTCACAATGAAATTCCCAGTCCTTCTTAAACCTTTCACACTGGCAGTTGAAATCCTCCCGATATGACTCCGAAACGACGGAAGTCATTCATTTCCTATGGAAGATTTCGAGATTCCTCGAGGTACCGAGTGCGAGTGCGAAGAAAATCCATGTCCGTTAGGTCATGCGAATGCATTCAAAAAAATGTAACTCTTGCGAAAATCTATGGATGGTTCCTATCCAACAATTCCAGCAGAAGTTTAGCTGTTGCTATGGTACTGATAAACAAACCTGAATTCTTAACTTTTAATAAGATAAATAATGATATTATAACGATAAGTTGTCATGTCATTTTTTTATTTTCATGACTTTCTAACTGTAACGTACGCGAACAGAGGCAGTTCGGATCCATGCGCAGGACTTTATTAGAAGCAGACATAAAACAGGCAAACACTTAATCAAAAGGGCAATCCAGAAACTCGTGGTCTAAAACAGGCAATGGTCGAGGCAGGCAGCACAGGTTCATAAACAGTCCAGGAAACAGGCTAAGGTCAAGAGTCCAGGGAAACACCGAATACACAAACGGAGAAAATGCTCAGAGATGTACGCTTACAGGGTAACAAGACTTCGCAAGGGACACAGGGAAAACTGAGGTTTAAATCAGGAACACAATCACAGGTAATGACAAACAGCTGAACATAATAAAACATAAGGAGTCCAAGGGGAAACATAACATGGGAAGAGAGTGCCCTCCAGTGGCTCTCAGGGCACCACAGCTGCTGATCTGTCACACTGAACGTTGTTAGGGCAGTTAATACAATTAAATTGTAGGCAGACATTGAACTATTGACCAAGATACCACTATATCACATTTTTTTAGCCGACCTGACATGTCAACAACCTCAGCAACTTTCATCATGCAGCAGCCTTCATATTAATCTCTATAACCCTCATCAGAGAGATACAGAACTGACAGAATCAACCTTTCTAATGTTTCCGCCATTTTTGTTCTACCCACGTCCGACGCTTTTCACTGTGTAGTACGAATGTCCGTTGGGGATGTATAGAGCATCACAGTCCCGCCCACAGCCAGTGCCAGAAGTAAAAATTCAATACAATTTCTCCATTGACATTTGAGATATAGGCCATAAAATATGATGGTAACGCTTCCTTTTAGAGTACAGTACTTACAGTGTACTTACCTAGAAAGGTACTGGCTAACATGGAACAGAGGTAGATTTAGGGGTAGGTTCAGGGTTCAGTACTAGTTATTACCCAGTAACTGTAGCTACTAAAATGAGTATATAGTATATACATGGGTAACTGGACTGTAAAAGGAAGCTTTACCAACATAACCATACATGGTAGGTACATGGTATATGCTCATATAAACGGCAAAAGTTAATGGGGCGCTAACCTTGTTTTAAGATAAATGCCGTGTATTCACGATGTATTGGATAAGTACTTCATTACCCACAATCCTGAACAGTCCCACAGTGATGCATCTGAAAATGCATCACTGTGGGATTGTTTGCATCAGTGTGGTATTGTATTGATTGTAAACATTAGAAAGGTTGATTCTGTCAGTTGCTTTACTTTCATTGTTTCTATGGTGGAAGTCAATGGGAGAAATGAATGGGAAATTTACTTCCGGCGACAACGCTCTCTCGGGCCTGTCGGTGGGACTGTGATGCTCTATAGAGAGCCTAAGTTCGAGTCAACCACCATGGGACCTTCGGAAAAATTTTGTATGGTAGTCAATGGCGAGAGACAACAAATATTTTGATCTCATTTGAATTGTGCCCTGAATTACACGTTTGTCAATTTAAAAGATACATTTTAAAGTAAAAGAAAGCCGCAGTTTGATGTAAAACCGTTGAGGTATGAGACTGTGAAATATGCAATTACAAAGACTACAAACCCCAAAGGCGCACATTTTCTCTCAATAAATGAAGCTAGCTTTACTTTCATTGTTTCTATAGTCAATTCGTAACGTTTCGGCATCAAGCCTGAGTGTTTTGTACCAGACTGCACACACACGAGCAGCGGATCTTGCTCGTTGTTTCGCTTCCGGGAGATGTAGTTCATTGAGCGATTTCCAATATAAAACGAAATGTTACTCTACTGTTTTATGACAAACTGCAACGTTTTTGACTTTCAGAATTATCTTTCAAATTGACAAATATCATAAGTGTAATTCAGGGCACAGTTCAGACTAAAAAGATACGTTTTCTCTCGCCATTACCTACCATTGACTACCACACATATTTTTTCCGAAAAAAGGTCCATTGAGCCGGAAGCGGAGGGCGGAAGTCGGGACTTAGGCTATCTATTGCGTATTATGGAGCTGATTTCAACTGCCAGTGTGAAGGCGGCTTTACGTCCACCCTAAATCTTAGTCCGCTTGGCAAAAGTTCTTCAGATCTATGGATTTATTGACTTGAAAAATATTGCCACTAACAATATTAGTAGATCTCATTAAAAGACCCAATGTAACGTTAATATTGAAATTGATTTTTAGACATCATAATGTTATTTTCATCATCGTAATGTTATTTTTATACATTTATCATTTAGTGCATGTTCCCTACTCTGAACTTCTCTCTGTCTCTTGAATCACTTCACACTAACATATTCAAATATTTTCATTTCATTTCTCAAATCTATATTAAATACATTAATTTATGTGTAAGTAGCCACACTGTATAATAAACAGAATAATGTATAGTCAAATGGTGATTATTGAATACAGAATATATACTGTACTGTAAATTATTTCCTAAAAAAATATTTTACTGTTACTTTTACTGTTTTACTCAGACACAGATTTTTCAGTTCTAAATTTAGGCCTGTTTTTCATGTTCATTATTCATCTTCTTCATTTTTTCCTGTTCTTTATGCTCTGTCTGTGACTTGTCTTTATTCACTGTCCTGCTTGCTGTCTTGTTGTATTCTGTATCTGTCTCTCAGACCTGGAAACATCTCTGGACAGTCGTCTGCACCACAGACAGTGCTGACAGCACATTGCTCGGCCGTCGCTACTGAACCTTCCCTCCATTTCCTCCTGCAGTCCTGTTCAGCTTTCTCTAAAACTGGAAGTTTTCATCAGTACTTTTTCCTGGCTGCCCTTCAAATTATGTCTTGTTATTTATGTTTTGCAACACTTTATATTACTTTTTCTTGTTAATATTCATGCATTTGAATATCTCCTGTAAGTCGTCTTTCATTCTTTTGTGCATTCCTTTTGCTTGATGTGAAATTCTTTTACTCTGTGTGTGTATGTACATGAGGTTTCAGAAAAAAAAAAAAAATATATATATATATATATATATATATATATATATATATATATATATATATATATTGACTATTGTACTCCCTTTAGGACCCAGCAGAACAGCTCATTTGCTCCAAATAGAGCTATAAGGCCATCTAGTGAAATAGTCATGAATCATATATGAATCATATATGAATATGAATCATATTATATATATTTTTTTCCACAAGAGGTCGGGAAAGACATCCTATGTAAGACATTTTGAGCCGAATCAAAAGGGTTATGTATGAAATTGTTAGTTATTTTGATTCCAAGTTGAAAGAATGTGAGGAATGTGCTTAAAATATTATTTATTGATCAAATGTAGCAATTTAAAGGTAAATAAAAACTAATAATAAATACATTTAAAAATGAACTAAAATAAGCTTTCTGGACACACACACACACACACACACACACACACATATATATATATATTAGTGCTGTCAAACGATTAAAATATTTAATTGCGATTAATCGCATTAATGTCATAGTTAACTCGTGATTAATCGCACATTTTTATCTATTCTATTTATCTTTTGATTTATTTTGATTTCTTTTTGTTACATTCTTTTTCTCATTGTAATGCTCTTATCAACATGGAAAAGTGGATTGGCTTGTTTAGTGCAAATGTTTTTTTATTATTATTATTGAAAATAACATTGGAATAGTGTTAAATTTCACACTATATAAATAATCTCACACAATGTAACACTGTCTACCAATAAAAGGGTGAAAAAATACTGACAGGTCCTAATATTGACGAGGGGTGGAGAATTCGCATCAGCTGTGTGTGTGTGTGCTTGGCCATCATCAAGTGGTGTTTCAGATAGGACGTGCTGCGATGATGATAGCTCAGTTCACAACGACAAAACACACAGATCACTTGGTCTTGTCAATGGGACAGTTTGGCAACTTTTTAAAAGTAAACTTTCCAATTCAGAATCTTAGGGCATCCATTTCGGTGTCTCGCGCTCGTCATCCACTCAAAACGTAACGTTACTATTTGGCCGGCTCGCAAGCCCAAACGAGCGTGTGCGGCACAAAACATCCTCGCGCTGCGCTCTGAAACCCATTCATTTCAATGGCTTGCGCCGCGCGAGGACGTTTTGTTGCTTCTTCGACCAAAGAGCAAGTGGATCTAGCTAGATCGAAAACAAAACAACAGGCATGCCACAAACACACGTTTCGGCTTTGACTGGATGACGAGCGCGAGACGGCGAAATGGATCAGGACGCATGCCGCGTCCTGTTGCAAAAGCATGTGACAAAAAGACCGTTAATCGCGCGATAAAAAAATTAACGCCGTTAAAATGGGTTTTGCGTTAACGCCGTTAATAACGCGTTAAACTGACAGCACTAATATATATATATATATTAGTGCTGGGCAACGATTATTTTTTTTTAATCGCGATTAATCGCATGAATTTCTTGCGATTAATCGCGATTAATCGCATTGTTGCGTGGAAAATTGAATAATGAATTCTAAAGTAATGTATTGCACACTTTTGATTTAAATGTACTGCTATTTACATAAAATAGCCTATACATAAAAGTGCAATAACATGTGGTTTGCAAAAACTTTAAACAAATCAGGTGCTTTATACCAGCAGTATTCTCTTTACACAGTAGCAATAAAATATTTATTGTAAATCTCAACTTAAACATTAATGTAATCAAATCAAATATTAAAACAAAGCTATTTGGCACAGGGGATTACCTTTTATCTAGTTAAAACAAGTCGACCAACATTACTTCTCTGATAGTAGTTTAGGTTTGGTCATGCCATGGTTTCCCACGTACACTACACGTAGGCAACATTAAACAGTAGTAAAGCCCTACTTCTGTGTCGAACTTACGCCTAGGCTGTGTGTAGCGTGCGTACCCTGACGTGCACCTCTCCAAAAATGTAACAACGCGTCAATACGCGTACCGCGAGCGCTGTGATTGCTAGAACCGCTCCCCGGGTTCAAAGTGAGGTGAAGTGGTCGAGCACAAGGTGCAGCGACAAGCGGATGCGTTCCTGTGAAACTGTTGCGGTCAAGCTCGCCACACGCACGCGCCCGCCCGTTGCCGACGTTGAATTGTCTATAAATTTTTGGCAACGCGCAGCCAGCACAAATCATTGGAAGAGAGACTGATCCTCGGTTCGCTGTTTGAGAGTTTCCAGAATCTAAATAGTTATCAGGACATCAACAGAAGGGAATTCACATGGCAGAGCACCCCGCTAAACTAAACGCAGGCCTATCAGGTAAAGTTATGTATAATTTTAATTTAAGTTAAAAAGGCTACAGCTGCGTAGCGCACAGAAGCCGTTGGTTACTATTCGCGCCTGTCATTCACTCGTCTCGCGGAGCTCTGTCTCCCTTTCTATTCACCTGAGAGAACCTGCCAAAGCCTCTCTCCACTGCTTGTTTGGGTGGGTTATTTGCTGGTTGACCAACATCCCACCCCTCCTGTGATCCATTGTTTGACTGTAGGCCTGTGTGTACTATTCAGAGCCAGTGAGCAACAGACTTTAAAAAAAAAAAAACAAATAAAAAATCTGCGTTAACGTGCGTTAAAAACATTGTCGGCATTAATTAATAAATGCGTTAACGCGATACATAACACGTTAACTTGCCCAGAGCCTGATATATATATATATACATATATATACATATATATATATATACATATATATATATAATATATATGATGTCCAGAAAGCTTATTTTTGTTCATTAGGGATTCAGGATCCCTGCGAGGGAAAGATGTGTTTCAAAGTGCGAGGGAAGGATAAGGGTCAAACAAAGTATTAATTTAAACAAGAAACAATGACCTCATTGAAGTAAAGGATACATGTTGTTAACAAATGATTAAGATATATTGAAAGATATATTAAGATAGATTAAGATATATTGACTCAGAGTTCCTTGCAGAAATCCTTGCAGGAGCTGATGACATCTCTTTACAGGATTTGGGTCATCTGAAAGTTTTCATAAGAGGCTGGATCCAATCTGAAGATGACATGCTCTCTAGTAACCTCAGGATGGGCATTCAAGATATAAACAGAATACAAATAATTAGCATAGCTGCTGTTTATAACAAATAAAGTAAAGAGAATAATAATAATAATAATAATACATTTTATTTGTAGTATAACAACAACAGACAAAGCATATTATTATAATATTCATTAGACACTAAAGAAAAAAGTTATTGCTCAATACATATGCAATCATAAACACAGCATACTTATGAATAATAAGTGTATAAATAAATAATGATCCAGATAATTATAGCCTCGTTAATAACGTTTGTAAGAAACCAAACCGTTTGTAAATCCGTCAAGATTTTAACGAGATAAAGTATTTGTGCTCGATGTTCGTATTTGCGTACGTTTTTATATTTGCACATGTTTTTTATATTTGCATGCATCTTCTTTCAGGTTGCAACACGTTGAACTCTCTGGCCACCGTACGAAACATATTTTCGGGCAGACTCATCATGAAGACTCACTAGTAGCCTAGACTTGCTGTTTTAACTGGCCTGTTACTGGTAGGCGTGGCCTCCAAGGGCAGTGAAGCAAGTGCATTCTGTGAGTTGTTGTCTTTCATCCATATAAGCCAAAAATACATTTTCTGGCGTTTCTCAATCTAGAAAGCTCCAAATTCAAAATAATTTCACATTTCTTCTACATATAAATGACCCATTTTAAATACACATTCATCTTTCCAGAGGTGAAGTATCCCTTTAAGTATAAAAGCAAATGAGGAAAATGAACTACACACACTCCCTCCTCAGCATAGCAGTGGAAATCAACACCCTATTTCTTGAAAATGTGTCCAAGGGGCAGTAAATAAACAATAAATAGAAGAGGGCCCAAGAATTCATGAGTGAAATTAACCAGTCACACAATATTAATGTTAGAATAAGCAAATTATTGTATGTATTATATGTATTTATGAAACAATTGTAAAAATGTGCTTTATGTGGTAATATCTAAATTTATTTTTATTAAAATATATATATTTTTAATTTAACATTACTGAATCAAAATGAGTGCTGTAAATAATTAAGCACAGATTTATGTGTGTATCTGTAATTAATCGCTATTTATCACACATTAAAGTTTTAAATATATATTTGATAATTTAATACTTTTATATTGAATCTCCAAAATAATGTACAAACAACATACAGTATAGTATATATTTTGTATCGGGTTGGTTGAGGGTCTGGGTCTGTTTCTATATATGTTGAAACACAAGGCTTTATTCTCTAGCTGTTGTATTTTCTGCCTGAGTGGTCCCAGAAGTGCTGATTTACTGCACTGTCTCAAGCAGTCAATATTTGCCTGTGTTTTAATTTCACAATATAAGGGAATTGTGTTATCTTAAATTATGTATTGACATTCTCAGACTGTGTTTCAATAAATGGATGCAATAGCGAATTGATCCTTTTTTTCTTAAATTATGTTTTTGTTTTTACAAAGTAGTTTATCATGCCTACAATATAATGTAGCCTAATTGAGAACAATTACAGTGCCTGAATTGCCCACAGTGCATTAAAATAGTGACCGGCTGCCTCCTCATTGGCATTCTGTTGATGTGCAATGGGATTTTTTTTCGATAATCTTCAGGGAATCTTAAGGCTGAATAAAGATAGCATATTGCTCCAGTGCTCCCCGAGTAAATCACATATGTTGCAGTTTTCAGAGGCAGACAGAGTACACAGCTTTATTACTTGAGTAAAAGTACATGTACCCCTTGCTAAATTTTACTAAAGTACAAGTAAAAGTATACAGTCAGATGTCTACTTAAGTTAAAGTACTGAAGTACTTGTTTTTAAAAGATACTGAGTATATATTGCATTACTACTGCCACAGTGCTTACAATTATGGACAGAAACGTCCTACATGGAGTTATGAAAAATGTTAATGTTAATACTTTGCAGAATGTAAAAGGAATTGAAAGTAAAATCAAGTAATTTTCATCTTTTTACCATGTTGCTGTATTTAACATTTTACTGAAAATTTCTGAAAATTCTGAAAATTGAAATAGTCTGGTGAGGCAGGGCCACGGGTTGGCACCCAGGATGGACCTGCTGTGTCCTCAGCCATTGTTTCATCCATGGTTTCGTTTCTTATCTCAATCTGACCATGGAGTTGACTTTGGGGGAAAGCTGAAGGTGATTGCTGATAGGCTGTCCCAATCAGTGTTGCCTGCACAATCCAATCAGCTTTGAGAGGGAAACAACAAATCTTTTTTTCAATTTTTTTATTTATTGTTTTATTTATTTTTTATGAGTAGTAACGGGTAGGCCTTCTCCACGGTTATGGATAGAAATGTAGTGGAGTAAAGAGTACAATATTTCCCTCTCAAATGTACAGTACTTGAGTAAAGTCATGAGTACTCCTCAAAAATGATACTCAAGTAAAGTACAGATCCCTCAAAATTGTAAAATTGGCTCTATGAACTACTCCTACTTTTGAAAATACAGCATTTAGTTGATCCTGGTAAGCGTGCAATGTCACAGTTGTAAACACTATGTTTTTCCTCTTCCATGAGGGGGTTTTGGGGTCATGATGGCTTTGTAACTCCCGGAAATCCAGTAAAATTCAACCACAATTCAATCACATGATGAGTTCAAAACTCCTGAAGTGTTTTCCATTTTCTGTGCCATATGCATTAGAGGGTCCATGGGCGTGACGTCTGAGGCTGAGACTAGCTGACATGTACAGTAGTTGGAAAGTTACTCATGGTTAATAGAATGTTTAAAGTGGACCATCGAAATTAAGCAGACATTACCCCCTGCAAAAACTCCTTTTCGGGAGAAAGCCTTGAGTTACTTGTGCACTTAAAGTGATGATAGGAAAGTGATGATAGTGGTGAAAGGAGACGCATTTGAAACGCATAACGTGTTAATGCTAATGTATCTTTCGCTGACCATTTTTAATCAAACCACTTTTCTCTCACTCGCTCAGATTCTGGGATATTTTGAATAATTTGAGGGCGTCAGGGAGCCGCTATCATAATGCAGGGAACCTGCAAGAACTTCCCGGAGAGTTGGGATATCTTACCTAATTAACTCTTGTTTTTGTCTGAATATTCAACATGATCTCACAGCAGCATATGAATTTTACAAGATGGTGATTTCATATGAATTCGTATAATGTGAATGTATGGTTTTTAGAAAATTTTAGAGACTGCTATTGAGTATACACAATTCCATTAATTCAGAGTTTTTCTGATCTTTTACTTTCAGGTGTCCCAACAATAGCTCGAAACAGAGATGCCTACCAGTCCATTGACCATCAGGATCAGTCTGGCAGCTCTGCCAGCACCCCAGGCCAAGCAGAAGATGGCAAAAATGTGCCACGTTCCTACTAAATAATGACCAAACACAAAATATAACCAACTAGCTTTCTTTGTTGTCAAGGCCATGATGCATATGGATTTTTTGTTTTATAATATTATTTTGTAGGTCATGAATATACAGTTACACGCTCCAAAAGATGAAGATTTTGAGCGAACTATTCAAAAGTTTTACTTTTGGTTCTGCAGAGGATGTTTAGATGTTGTGGTCTGATCATTTAGAGGTCCATTAAACATCCTAGTGTTTTTCAACCCAAGGTCCATGTTTTACTTGCAGCATGTTATACTATCTCTTTGTGCACGATGTTAGCTGTTCCTAAAGTATTATAGTCTCCTGAAGCTTTGATTCTGGGTGTTTAGAAGCTCTCCTGCTAAGTGTCCATTGTCACTGTTGGCAAGTGCAAATTGCAATCACTATGTATTTATCCTCATTTATTTTTTTATTTTTATTATTTTTTTTGCAGCAAGACTCCTACATGTGATAATTTTGTGAATCCTTCAACGATTCAAAAGATTCTTGTTTTAGCTATGCAATCGGTTCTGTATTTATGTAGTTCAGTTTATTAGATTGGTCATGCACACTGGATTATTAATTTGCTAAGCATGGTAATGCTATCTGCAATTGGGATTTCCTATCAAATTTTCCTGTGTGACTTCTGGGATGACAGAAATGTCTTTAGATACAAATAACTATGTGGTGCACTTGCCAAACATTGAGATTTGTATTCAGATTTGATGGTGATCAAAACACATACTTTCCAGGAATTTCTTTAGTTTGTTGCTGCTGTTGTTGGCTGCCACAACAACAGCAACAAAATAAAGAAATATGTTTTGAGCGTAACCCTGCCCTCATTTTCAGTTTTAGTTATATTCAAAAAGTTTCTGTTTGGTAATGCCATCACTCTTTTCACCCTGTTTTAACAATGGGTATTGGAAAAAAACAAAAAAAGTTAGAATCCATCATGGTGGCATTCATTATTTGCTCAAGAAAAAAGATGAATTCTAGAAAATAAATGAACATTTAAGTACATTTGAATGTTGTCATCTGTCCGGTTTGAAGCTGATTGCTTATACTTTAGCTGGATTAATAAGTTGTTCTTTCGTTCTATACAATGTCTCAATGCTATTGTTGTTTCTTTTGTCAGTTTGGCTTTAGCTGTAGAGTCTAACAGCTTGATGCATGCTTGCACCAGATTGACCACAGAAACCACCAGAACTCTCATCAGAGATTCGCCTCCCAACAATGCTGATTTACAGTTTGCTAAAAATAGTTATCCCCAGAAAATAGCTAACTCCCCTGTTGACATGAGAAAGTTAAGGGTGCTGAATGAACTGAAACAAGTAGAATGACTGTTCCCTTTCGTAGTCACTCCGAGTTACATCAGGAGTGACGGAGAATGGGGGTTCGCATAGAAAGCCAATCCTCTTCGAGTATTTAACAACGAGCCAATGGCATGAAAATGCCTTGGGGCTGCGGAATTTGCATAGCGTACTCCGCCCCACCGTGTGGGTATAAAAGGAGGAAGTGAACGCAACCGCAGTATGTCTTCGCTGAGGAGCCGAGACTGAACTCAGGCGTCACCCAGCGGTACAGCAAAAAGTGGCAAGGAGACGTAACGTCTCCGATCCCTACTCAGGGAACGAGGGTTACACTAGTAACTGAGACGTTCCCTTTCGTAGTCACTCCGAGTTACGTCAGGAGTGATGGAGAATGGGGGTCTGTGCCATCACACCATCTTATAGCTGTCTTCCAGTGCCCTGCGAAAGTCTAGACCCCCTGAACCTAGGTTATAACCAGGAGGTCCTACTTTGACACAGGAATACCAAGGTACACTGGGAAACATATCCCGGGAGGGACATGCTACCAGATGCCTACCGAAGGGAGGACTTACGAATACACATGTGGCCGCATAGGGACTACACATGGAGATCACTGGAGGGCCAACTGCAGGTGGCTAGACTTTTAACTCCAGGGGTGGCAGATGGCTTGCCGAGGGAAGACACCTGCTCAGAGAGGCTTACAGTGGAGAATACACATGAGACAGTTACCAGAGGGAACCGTGCACACGGAGGCACCTAGCCAGCACCATAGTGTTTTTCGTTAGAGCAGTGGTGGACTCAGGGTTAGCCGAGGCTACCTGAGAAATATTGCACTTATCCAATCCGAGGAGTGGAATGGCGAGCAAGCGAAGACACTTTAAGCGGTTCCAGTACTGGCGGAAGCGAGTATGTGAGAGGACACCGGCTCAACTCGCAGATTATAAAATCTTGCGAAGGTGTTAGGTGTCGCCCAGCCTGCAGCTCTGCAAATGTCGTAGCGAGGCGCCATGCGCTAGAGCCCAAGAGGAAGCCACACTCTGAGTGGAGTGGGCCGTCACACCAAGGGGCACGGTCGACCTTGCTGCTGGTAAGACAAAGCAATAGCATCCACTATCCAGTGAGACAGCCGTTGCTTTGAGAGAGCCCTTCCCTTCTGGCTCCCCCCATGACAGACAAAGAGCTGTTCTGAGGTCCTGAAACACCGCGTTCTGTCAACGTAGGTGCGGAGGGCACGTACTGGACAGAGCAGTGCCAAGGCTGGGTCTGCCTCCTCCAGGCGCAGCGCTTGCAGGGTCACCACCTGATCCCGGAAGGGAGTGGTGGGAACCTTGGGCACGTATCAACACAAAACACACCAATTCGAAAGAATAATTATTTTGAGTCAGATCTTACTTAACGGACATGAACTAACATTTACTGACAAGCACTATTTATTCAGATTTTTTATTATTTAATAGTTATATTTTTACTTATGTGCTTAAATAAGTATGTATTGAATAGACAGGAACTGCTATCATCAGACAGCACACCTTTATAGCTAAAACGAAATAGAATAAAAAAACAAAAACATTTTTTAGATCAGTAATACTAACAGTTTTATTAAAATGGCTTTATTTAATCATCATAATTTAACAGTATGAGTATATCATCAGCTTTGAATTGCGGTGTAACAGATACAACAAAATATTTAAAAAGTCAAAACTAGAATTATCTATAAAACGATTAAACAATCCTTATCTTTATTCCACGTAATATTTCATGTCATGTGAATCGTGTTATCGAATCAGACCAATGAAATCAGTTTGAGGCAGTTTACCCCACCCCTTTGTGGTAGGTTTCTTGTGTATTCTTCTCATCTATCGCTTTCATTTCTTTTTTTTTTGTCACGTGTCATGTTTCGGTCGGTGACGGTGATGTTTTTGTTTCTGTTTTAACATATATTTTAGCATACAATGAAGATCTCTGTGTCTGTCCTCGTGTTGACTTTGTCCGCACAGGTGTGGTCCAACTTTTGTCCTTGCGCACGAGAGGAGCTCTGTCAACCCATTCTATCGCAACCTGCGTTTGAGGTAAGTGTTCACTCTGGACCCATCCAGCGATCAGCTGATGGCGCTAAAACGGACACAAAATATCAAACCAAGTGGCATTTGCAAACATATTATGCCAGATCATTGGTACATTGATTTTGTGACATTCAGTGTCTAAATCTATCCTTTAATTGTTGAGGGTCGCTGTAAAGCTTATCTGTGACTTAACTTGTTTATACTTGTACATTGAGCTCATTCACTCACTGTAATTCATCATAACCAATTAATGCTGCTGCATGCTGTTTTGTTTAGAACTTAAAAATAAATAAAACACAACATTAAAGGGGTTCTATTATGCTTTTCCACTTTTTCAACTTTAGGGTGTAATGTTGCTGTTTGGGCATAAAAAAAGATCTGCAAGGTTACAAAGCTCCAAGTCCACTCCAAAGGGAGATATTTTCAGTTGCACCTCATTGCAAGTACACCTCATTGCACCCCAAGTACATGAGATCCAGGGTGTGGAGTTGGATCCAGATCTGAGGGGTGGAGATGTGTAGGGTTAGGAGTGGGGTTAGGAATCAGGGGGCGGAGATGGGTAGGACTAGTGCTGTGTTCACGTGCTTTGGAAAATAGGATATTTTCCACTTGTGAACTGGTATTTACCAGTGTGCGTTCAAGTGCTTTTGTTTTCGTAATCTGGTAAAAAGATGGAGATCCAGACCTGTTATTTATTTAGCTAAAACTATTTTAGATTGCTTAAGTCATCTGCAACAGCAAGAAAATGATTTATAAAAACTCAAACGGTAAATAATATGCTGTATATTTTCTATCAAGACAATGAATACATATTTTTACCATTCACAACTCTCGCGTTGCTCTTGCCATTTTGAAAAGTTCAAAGGTTATCTCATCTCGGCAACTCGTGCATCAAAATTTTCTACGAGTTGCCCAGTGGAAAATACCACATGAGGGGGTGTTCATGTGCATTTTCCACGTCGGATTTTGGTATTTACCACAATTACCATAGCACGTGAACGCAACATAGGTATATGTAAGGTGGAATTCAGATCCAACTCCTCCCCCTGGATTTCGTGTTCTGCAGTGAGGAGGACCATCTGGATATTTTATTTAACAGAACTTCTTAGTAACTACAATGAACGCCTCGTTTGGACTAATGCAACTTTTCTGGATCTTATGAAGCCACAATGATACTGATTTAATTAATCACTGCCCACGGAATACGCAAAAAGGGGTACGAGGCCTGGTTGAGGCTTATTTCAGAAGAAGTTTTGTTGCTATGTCAACACTGTTTTTTTTTCCACAACTTTTCCAAAACTCATTTGTTTGACCTTCCTAAGCCTGACGAACTTGGTTAAAAAAAACCTTATTTTAAACACTGTTCCTGAACATTATAACTCCAGTATATGTGCGCTGCACATGGAGAGCATTGTAAGCTTTCGCTTTTCTAAGACTGTTCAGCGCTGCTTGGGAAATTAAAACCATGGTTTTGTGATTGATTACTGTTTGTATCAAAATTATTAAATGGTGGATATAACATTTAAAGGTGCTCTATGTATTTTAAGCGGCCTCTATCGGTGATGTAAAAAATTATATATTTTTTAACAGTCATGAAAACATATCCTAGTACACCCCAAAAACAAAATCAAACTTTGTGAAAAGGCATAATTGGACCCCTTTACATTTAATTAAGGTAAAACATTTTGTCAGAGTAAAAACACTGATTATTGCAATGTACTGTGATTAAGAAAATAATCTCTAATAAAAAAGCTCTTATCTTTATTCTAGAAAGCTGCTAAAACAAACAGTTAATGCATCTATTACAGGTTTTTGTATTTGATGTTGGGAAAAAGGCATGGAAGTTTTATGACTGGACGAAAGTTACAACAGTTGCAGCTTTTGGACAATATGATGCAGATCTCATGTGTTATGCTCACTCTGAAGGAGCTCGATTGGTCCTGAAAGGTAGGGTTTGACATTATAAAGTCTTTTATAAGCATTTTGTAGCCTATACTGTAAAACCTTGCTGTAAATTCTGTCCAAATTCTGACTGTAACTTACCATTTTCTATTAAAACAGTAATATACTGTAGAAAACAATGCATTCTGGGCAATCATTGTCATTTAAGAGAAAAAAGGCGTATTTGAAGGCCGGTTGAATCATTGCAGCGCGACGAAGGCTTCCCTGATTCAAAAGCGACACCAAATGCATCCTTTGTTTCCCCGTGAAAGAGAGGATACATAAATGGATCCTAAGCGGCCTATCCTTCCCCATAAGTCATTGCGCGGGTGACAACAGCATTTTTATTTTAAAAAAAGGCGGCCGAGAGTTCGGTGGTGGACGGAAAATTTACATTTAAATGTAAAAGTATTATGTTTTCATTTACTTAAATAGCCAGAGTTTTTTTCAATTTTTTTGTTTTCTTATTAATCTTAACTCATTCGTCACCATTGCGTGCTTCACTTGTAATGTGGAAACGCGAAAACGACATTATAACCTACATTGTACATTATTTCTTTATTATTCATTATTTCATTATTTTATGCAACTTTAAATGTGTAGGCTACATAAAAGATAATTCATGGCTCTGGATATTTGTTTATTTTTTGTAAGGATCTCTGAGTGTTTGCAAGGTTGATACATTTAAACTATAAACTTTTGTGTAGTCAGTAATGTAAAATGCGTAGTGTTGCTGTCCTGTGAGGTAAAAAATAGGGTACATGAATACTAACGCAGTATGAAGTTCCTTACATTCTCCCACTGGTTATTTTGAAAATTAAAGTAACAAAATATTGGTCCATTGTCATAATATTAACAAATTGTTGCTAACTACAACTGCGTCCCATATCAAAGTGCGCACCTGAAGCGCTCTGACCGGTCTAGCCTGCGGAGGATTGTTCTTGTCACCTAGCAACTGTGACTGACAGCTGCTGATGACGAGCGGGAGTAATGACATTTGCACTGGACTTTTTATATCCAACTGGTTTAAAATATTCAAATAGGATTGACAACCTGCATCAATATATTCACCATGTTCCATTTCTGTACACAATTAAAAGAATACCCTACAAAATCGTCTACAAAATAGCCTACAAAATTGCATCAAGGTACGATTAACATTTGAGTATTGCCTATGTTTTTTATTGTTATTATTATTTTTTAAGCTATTTTATTACATTATTTACGTAAGTTAACACCCAATATTTGAAATGTTTAGAGTGTAATCTGGCTATTCAGGACAATAGCTATATACGCAGTAAACCGGCTCTGGCCAACTTTTTAGATGAAAATACATTTGACTCGAAATATTTTTTTGTGATTATGTGAATTAAAATTATGTGATTTAATATTTATTACAGGTCAAATTACATGTGAAAGTGTTACTGTGTACAATTCAAATCATACAATGTCTTTAAGTTTTTTGTTGATGTGTTGCGTTACCCTTGCAAAACCCACTACCATGATGCTGGAGTATTGTGCGTTATTGCCAGGAATTTTCTATAGTTGTTATAGTGTAATACGCTATTGATTTTGGTTTCTTATTGCCCCAATTCAAAACAGCCACTCATTATTATCTATAATATTCTAGTCTTTAGATATGGCCTGGGTCCTGTCTATGGGATTATTTTTTTACTTGTTTTGTTGTTTTTCTTAAAACTCTTAAAAACAATAACACACCTATTCTCAGGAAGCCACTTGATTTGGGGTATCATTCTTGCCTTTAGCAGAAAAGGTACTAGGTAATATATATATGCCAAAGTTCAATACTTAAGGTTGGGGGTTTCTTCAAATCACTAACCCAAAGTATGAGCCATAGTAAAAGTGACTTGATCACTGATCAAATTGACATGATTAATTAAATGTTCTTCACAGGAGATGTGCCACTCTCAGATATTGTGGATCCAGTAAATAGGACAGCTTGGATACAGGCAAAGGTCAAGTTGGCAAAGAGTCAGTTTATGGATGGAATAAACCTAGACGTTGAGCAGGCGGTGCAGACCGGTTCCCCTGAGTACTATGCTTTGACAGCCCTCATCAAGGAAACCACTGAAAGTTTCCACACAGAGATCCCAGGCTCTCAGGTAAAATAGCACATCTGACAATGATGTCATATAGGCACTTTCAAAGCCTCTGAGATACAGTACTGTCTTTTCATCTTGACTCATAGGTATCATTTGATGTGGCTTGGTCGCCCAAATGCATCGATAAGCGTTGCTATGATTCACGTGGCCATTGCCAATTCATGCGATCTCTTGTTTGTTATGTCCTATGATGAGCAAAGCCAGATCTGGGGTGATTGTATAGCCATGGCCAATGGTCCCTTCAATCAGACATTGACGGGTAAGTGATTTAAAAATAAAAAATAAATTGTCCATTTGACTTTTGAAAATTTGATCTCAAGCAAATGTCTTGTTCCCATGCTGGTGAGTAATTAATGACTTAAAAATGAAAATTAAGTCATTAATTACTCACCTGCATGTAGTGCTGAACCCCGTAGGACCTCCCGTTCAGTCTTCGGAACACAAATTAAGATATTTTTGCTTCTCATTTCAGGCCAACAAGGAAGAAAAGGAATAGTCAATATTTTTGTTTGTTTTTTTGCACAAAAATATTCTCGTCGCTTGATAAACTTATAGTTGAGCCACTGTAGGCACACGTAATATTTAAACATTTTCTTCATTGACTTTCTTGGCCGTCAAGAGCCAGTCCCTTAGACAGTCTTATGTGGTAGTGATACAGCTCTCAAATTTAATCAAAAATATCTTAATTTGTGTTCAGAAGATGAGGACGAAGATCCTTACAGGTTTTGTACAGCATGCGGATGAGTAATTAATGACTTAATTTTCATTTTTGGTGAATGTAACCCTTTAAAGTCAAGAAATATGTATTTCAGCCTATGATCAGATACATCAGCATGAACATAGACTCAAAGAAACTTGCTGATGGGTGTTCCAGTGGTAATGGTTACTGACTACCAGCTGCCTACATTTTTCAGTGGTACAGCAATTTATTTTCAATATTTTTCAGTACTTTATTGAAAATGATATGCAGTATTAAGGTTTTTCAATTTCAGAGAAATGCAATGTATTAAACTAATTAAAATGTCAAATCAATTGGTAGTTAAACATGAAAAAGTAAATCTGAAAAAGTAAGCTTTCTTTCAAAAAAAGAAAAAAGTTGTTTTTTTTTCAAACACTGCTCAGCTTGTTGTGCTTGGATTGACCAGAAGCAGTCAATCATAATTCCTCTGAGTAGCCACTGTGATTTGCTCATCACTTCTCTTTGAATATAGCATTCATTTCTAAATACTCGTAAACAACCTTCCTTGTTTTGGCACCAGATCATCTTCTGCACCTTCTATTACATTTTGGTTGAAGCAGAGGAGGAAGCAGGATCAAAGTGCAGTAGTCTTTTATTAATAATAAACTCAAAACTTCAAATTCAGACTCTGAACAGACCAACCACCATAGTGCAACAATAAGAACGAACAATAATGAACTAAACACAGGCCTTAAATACACAGACAAGCTTAATAGAGTAATAAGGGGTGTGGCTAATAAGAAACACCTGAGGAGACTAATCAATATTAAACATAACAAGGGACTGAACAAAAATGGAACAAGACTGGGGAATAATTGTAAACATCGCAGCTGCAATCAATTGTGATTTTTCACCACTAATGTTGAAATTGTCACGAAACTTAGGTTGTACAAAAGTGCATGACTTTTATAGTTGTTTTTTTATTATTGTGAGGTTTAGGTTGTACGTTTTTCACATCCCCTGATCATATGACCATTGTGCCATTTCGCAGGACTGATTAGGACTGTTGAGACTGGATTGGGCCTAAGCAAACGCATATAAGTATATTCTGAAGATCATTAATTGTGTTAATTGTGAATAGTTTTGGTTGTACCAATATTGTTTTTTGATGCTAATGCCAATATCCTTAGAGAGCAGGGTGGCTGATGGCATATATATATATATATATATATATATATATATATATATATATATATATATATATATATTAATTATATTTAATATGCTATAATAATGCAGTAATATACAAGCAATATTATTAATTAAATGCAACAAATTAGAATTGAGTAATAATTAAACAAATTAATTCCTTAAAAGTTTATCCATTTAAAAATGTAAAATTACAAAAACAACCAAAGAAAAAAATTAAGTCACCATTATGGTGATCGGTGTATTGTTTTAGGTTTGTTTTCAAATTACGGTTTTCTCCTTTCATGATTCTGCTTGTTAACATCAGGTGTCTTCAATGTTGGCAATATAAAATAAATAGTTCTAATCTTCTACGTCTGTCTGTTAGTGAGATTTTTTGATAAATTTTTTGGTGTAAACTTCACTCATTTTAAATGGCTTAGCTTTTAAGGTAATAATTTGATTAATTGTTTCTCAACTCTAATTTGTTAAATTTAATTTAATAATATTGCTTGTAATGCTGTTGCCAAGAATTGTGGGTAAAGATTTGAACTCCGCAAACAAACAGAAAGCTATGTGCAAGTACAAAGGTCAATTTAGAGAGAAATGCAGTGGAGTAACACATATGTATTGTGTTTAGCAAATATAAATAAATAAACCTAGATAATATTTCACAAAAAATACAAACCATCCTACAAATTGCATGTAACCTTTGAACAAATACCAAATCTAGTCTCATACAAATGCATATCTGTCTATCTGGGATTATCTGTGATTGTGAGACACTTTTCATGAGATCTCTTGGCTCGGACAAGGACAGTATACCGTAAATAAATTCGCCACAGGAGGGACAGAAAGCTCTCGGACTAAGTCTAAAATATCTATAAACTGTGTTTCTGAAGATGAGACCGGAGGTCTTGTGGACTTGGAAAAATGACATAATTTTCATTTTTGGTGTAACTATCCCTTATATGAGCAGCTGTGCTCATTGTCGCACATGGATTTTCCACATGAAATCTCAAATACTTATGAAGTACTTTTTTTTCTCCATTCTGTCTTCAGTAGACTTGGTTCCTTGCCACTGTTGCCCTCTGGCTTGCTTAGATAGTGGACACTTAATATTCAACAATAATATTGCTCTGACTACATTGACTATTGGAAGAGAACTAAACTGAGTCTGAACTGGTATACAACACATTGTTTTAAAACAGCTTTAACAGTGATCAACAGGAAATTCAAACAGAGTTCATTTTGGCTGTGAAGCAGCTCTAAAAAGAAAAAAAAAGTGTCTTTGTTCAGCTGAAGTCATTTCAGTGTTGAATCAGTTCTGTTATAAAGACTCATTATTTATTAAATTAGTCCAATTTGGCTATAAAGGATCTCTGGAGAAAACCGTGTAGAAAATGTTATTACAACAATAATTTAATGTTATGTAGATTAGACAATAGAACAGAGTAGTCATAATTGTTTTAACTGATATTCTGTTTGACTCTCTTTGTTATTCTAACAGGATGGAATATGTACTATTCCAAAAGTGCCATTCAGAGGGCTCCGTGTAGTGATGCATCCGGCAAACAAATTCCCTACAGCATCATGATGAAACAGATCAACAGCTCAATGTCAGGAAGACTGTGGGATGAAAACCAGTGAGCTCCATATTATAATTACAGGGTACAGACATCAATTCTAGATGTTTTATCACAATATTGAATACAGTATAAAATACACCTTTTCAAACATAATGCCATTCCAGTGTATTCGTTTTTATTCATCTTAATGCGAGGGATATTGAGTTTATATGAGTCAATGTATTTTAGACAGACATGTTATATTTTCCATAAAATGCATATGATTTTTATTTACAGGACACAGAAGGCAAGGTCCATCAGGTGTGGTATGATGACCCAGAAAGTATTGCTCTAAAAGCTGCCTATGTGTCACAGCGTGGTCTGAAGGAATCGGGATGTGGAACGGAAATCTCCTGGACTACAGCAGTGATCCAATCGCCCAGCAACAGACTGTGGACATGTGGAACGCACTAATACCCAAAGTACACAGAGTCTTCATAGGATTCTGCTGTCTCTTGTTGTCAATATTCACACAAGGTCTGAGTGAAAGAAGTGCTTACCATAAATATTTGTCATATTTATGATTCATTTGTTGGTTGTATCATAAACCAAATAAGTAACACATTCCTTGTCAGCAAGCCTACTAAAACTTTATATTTAATTGAATTTTAATTGATATTGGCATATTTATTGATCTATTGTAATCAATTGCATGAACATAATTTCCCAAATGTACTACTGCAAATGATTCCTAAGTCAGCATAATATCAAGCAATGTTTGTTTTTCTTGACAGAGACTTATTTTGTGGTTTATATTTTATGGTTTTCATTTTTACAAATTATAAAAAATAATGATTTGTGTAACTGTGTTAAAGGTGAAGTATGTAATTTTTTGGATGTTAAAACCCATTTAAACATGCAATTAATTATAAGTCAGACATTCAAAGGTTGTTTTCCCCATATGTATTCACACTGTGATGCATTCAAACCATTGCTCCACATCCTTGACTTAACCATCTCAGAGGACGGGAAGTGTTTGGGAAACTCATTATTTAGTTAATTTGGTGTCATGAATGGTGCAGAAATTACATACTTCAATTTTAAACAGCCTTAACTCAGGAAGCAGATATAGCATTTATACATTACACAAATTTCAAAAACAATGTCAAAATCTCTTAATGTTTTGTGCTTAATGTAAATGTAAAAAAAGTTTTTTATACTTCATTTCAGTAAAGGTTGAATTGCTACAAATCTAATTTCTAAGAAATCTAATGTTAAGCACAAATATATTCTGTGTTTCTTTAAATCTAAGCTCTCTTTTGCATCAGTTCTGCTCTCAGGGCTGGTAGTTCTGCATCAGCTTGCTTTCTCAACTAGTCAAATGAGAAAAATAAATAAATAAAGTGCTGAAACTAACAACAGAATTAACCAGGACATGTCTGTTTACCTTAATCTCTGTAGCAAGTTTCATTTTGGCATCATCCACTTGTTTCCTCAGATTATCAATTTCACTGCACTCCGTCATAATCTGGATTATCAGATCATTCTGTAAATACAAAGCACAATGTTTTTGCTTTATGAAATCCCCTCGAAACAAATATATATTCTAAGGCTAATTTAATATACAATTAATCTACATCTGTCCTTTGACCTTTTTTAGGATGCTATAACCGACATTGTCCACAATGTTTTTGGAAATTGTCTGAAACGTCACATGTAAATGCATGTTCACTATCTGAAAAGTAGTGAAAAGGTCTTAGTGTTCCAAAAAAAAAATGCATTAAATGGCTTTATTAACATTCCATTTAATTTTGTGCTACTATATTTCATTTGGAACTTGCATGTGAAAATGTCAAAAACTTGACACAAATTTAAATGCAACTTCACTGCCTGGAAAGTAGTGAAACCATGTCTCAGGGGCTGTTTACACCTGGGGCCTCATTTATAAAACTTTGCATAGGATTTGGGTCAGAAGTGGCGTACGGACGAAACATAAGATGTGCATACGCACAGAAATATTCAGATTTATAAAACTGATTAATTTTCCCTTAATAAATCACAATCAATTCTAAATTTAGCGCAGATTTTGCGGCTTCATGTCATGCCCATAGTTGCCCATAAATAGTCAGTGAAATGCCCACAAGTTAATTTTCATCGATTGCGAAATCATGGAAAACACAGACAAGAAAGCCAAGAAACGTAACTTCACTCAATGTGAAGTAGAAAATATCATTGGTGAGGTGGAAAAGAGGAGTAAAATGTTGTTTGGAGGCCACAGTGTGGGCATTAATGCCAATAAAGGCATTTGAGTGGCAAAAGGTTGCATTACGCATTTCGTCATTAGGCATTGTGAAGGCATCATAGCATTTTATTACCATCCATTTGATTGCATCTGACAAGCTACAGATGTGTTATGAGGATGAATTGCATAACATGCAATAATTATAATTTCAGAACATATTTCACTTTTATTTTTGCAAATATGTGTTAATTTGCATTTCTGTTGTAATCTTCATTTGATTTTGTTTGTTTTACACTGCAGATTGATCAAATGGGTGTTCGAGTAGGCTGTAAATTGTAAGGCTTGCTTTGTGAAGTCTTCATGTTATTTATGAGAGCCAGTTTTGCCATTTTTTTACACAACAGTCAACAGTTTCACACACTTTCACATGTTTCTTCCATCTGCCGACGATGTCGCCATTTCTCATTTCACCCATTTTTGTGCGTACACCTGGGTCAGAGCTTGCGTGAAAGATCACACAAATACCAATTATTGTGTAGAGAGCGGCGCGCGCCTTCTTTTGTGCGTATGCAACGTTTATAAATGAGGCCCCTGGGGCCCCTGCGTGACGCCAGTTTTCACGTTCAAGTTTTTCAGACGTACAGTACTAACAGTGAAATTAACGTAAGAATGTGCGTTCCTCCAAGTAAACTTCATGTCTGGTCATGTTCACCAGCGGCCAGATATTGCTTAATAATATGTCAAATAATGTATCAATTACAAATTTGTCACACGAGTCTTATTAAAATATTCTATTATGCATTTAAAGGTTCAATACCTAAGATTGGCATGTCGCTAGAGGGCGCTACATTCAAAACAACAACAACGGCTTTGCTTAGATGACGACGTGGAGGAACGCGGAATGATGGGAACTGTTGTTTTCAACTCCACCGTGGATAAATCAGTCAGACGGGAATCGAAAATTAGTTTTCATGGATGAGGTAAAGTTCAATTTCTATAAATGTTGCGTTTAATGACATGCTTGTTTTTCATTAAACTGAAATAGCCGCAAGAAAAGTCAGGTTTAAAAGTAAATTAGTTATCACAGATGTTACTGTACGAGTCACTGGACGAAGCTATGGTGGAGAGGGTTTGAAGTCAAATCGTTGCTAATGTATCCTGACTTCGCCCTATGCTGCAATATGCATTTAGTTTTGTATTCATTTACAGAAATCAGCTGCTTGAATGACAATTACTGATGTTATTAGATTTTTCAGGTGATATTCTCAATTCATTCAGTGAACAGATGTTCTGATGTAAAATTTTCAGACTGCAGACTCAGCAACGATTGTATTTAATTGTACAGTACAATCATAACATAGAACAGACATTATCTTCCTTTCATGTCATTAAACATAACAATATTACTGGCCATATACTGATGAGAAAGTGCGCGTCCGGTGTGCGATACTGGACTTTGTCCTAGACGTGGCGCGGCTCTTCTCGTCCGGTG
This sequence comes from Hybognathus amarus, assembly GCA_030378365.1. Classification (NCBI taxonomy): domain Eukaryota; kingdom Metazoa; phylum Chordata; class Actinopteri; order Cypriniformes; family Leuciscidae; genus Hybognathus; species Hybognathus amarus. Next base: position 206,182 of record JAQIUQ010001559.1, read on the forward strand.
TGCGATACTGGACTTTGTCCTAGACGTGGCGCGGCTCTTCTCGTCCGGTGTGCGAGCCCCTTTACAGCCAACAGTTCACATTCCGAGAATAATTGAAAAGAATAATACACCAGAATGTGCACCATTCCATTACAAATGCGCGAAACAAGCTGACGTTTGTTGCTTGATAGACGCAAACGCACAACTACAACTTCCGCATTTATCCAGGACTACACGTAGTACGAGCGGAAACTGAGGTAACGCGTATATGACGCGATTGACTGGCAACTCCCAGCTCACCCCTGCTCACATGCCCCGTTTTTTGGTTAAAATCTCAATATACTCGCGATTTAAACATAGCTTGAAACATTTGGAATATTGTAAGTTATCATCTTAACTAAATTTATAAAACGGTTAGTTCGAATCCTTGATTCTGATTGGTCAAGAGCTGTGCTTTATTCACGATAAAACACGGCTACAAGCCGCTTCACCCAACGATTCTATTGATCGCTGCGCAGCACAGCCTCTCGTATCTTATTGCTTACATATAACACTGGCCTTGTGATTTTGGGATATTTTAATGCAAAAATCTTAGGTATTCCACCTTTAAGAACATAAAGCATGTGCAAACCCGTCCACTGGCAGCGTTGACTTAACTAGGAATAAAAAAAGAAAGTAATATTTTTATTCAGCATGGACACATTGAATTTGTTTAAAAGTGCCAGTAAATGCATTTATAATGTTACAAAAGATTATAAGATTTCTGTGTTTGATTTAAGTTTTTATTAATTAAATAATCCTGAAAATGCTATATCACGGTTTCAAATAAAATATGAAGCACAGCTGTTTTCAACACTGATAATAATTTATAAATGTTTCTTGATCATCAATTCATCATTCGAGTGATTTTTGACGGATCATGTGACACTGAAGATGAGTAATTATGCTGAAAATTCAGCTTTGATCACAGGAATATATTACACTTTTCACATATATTCACATAGAAGACATTTTCAGTGAAATTTCGTTTCTTGGTGGCTTTAGCCATGTTCTTGCAGGTTTCTTTTGCCAAATTGGACTATTACCACATTTAAATTAATTTAATTGAGGGAGGAGATTGGGTGGGGCGTTTGTGCTCGTGCATGTGCTGCGCTCAATTTTACGTTAATTGGGATGTACAAAGAAAATATGCGTGGATCCTTCGTACACAGTCATTCATACATTTACAGCTTTGATTGTACGCAATGTTTTAGTTTGAATTCAGCGCAAGTCTCTGTACATGAGGCCCCTGGTCACTTCATGCGTTTTTTTCAGATCGGATAGCTATCTGATTTATCAAAACAATTCCATTTGCACCTGGTCATACAAATGTGTTTTTGCAAAACGAATCCGATCTTTATGCTGCATCTTTATGCTGCATATTAGTGCACATATGGAGTGCACTTCACCGAAAGCAACAGATATTGCTGCATTTTATTGATCATTAGCTAATTTCAAAATCAAAGACGGCAATGAGAAAGAGCTCATGCTGCTCATCTGAGGTGATGCGTGTTCGTAGCGTTGTCATATCCGACTATAACATCATGACACATGTTAATTATTATGTTTTTTTGTTTGTTTTTTTTTGTTTTTTTTGCATTTTTGGGAAGAGTAAAATGTGCATGTGGTTTCAACCATAGATATCCACAATAAAGGCTAGATGTCTCCATCCGCGCTGCTGTCCAATCCAATGGAGGTCGAATGTCTGCACCTGGCAGGCCATCTTGTGACAGGCAGCTCGCTCATTCGTAACATTGTGTTTTAATGGTGAATGTACTATTTAAATAATCACAACTTGCTTAATTTTCTACTGATTTTCAAACGGTATGGTTTGTTATAAACGTCAGAGATGTATTTATGACACTGTATACTTACATGAATTTATGACACTGCATACTTACATGAATAATCAATGTATAAATAAAATAATATAAAGTTTGTAAGAAACAAACCTGTTTGTAAATGCGACAAGATTTCAACGAGATGAGAGTATTTGTGTTCGTGCTGATCATCTCATCTTACATCAGGTATCAGGTACCACAGAGCCTGCCCAGAAAGCTTGCCTATGACAAGATGGCCGACGGTGATGACTATAGAGACTCCGCGTAAGACATCTATAGCCTTTATTATAGATATCTAAGGTATTCAACAACCAGATGTATTTACACTTGTCCAGTTTTGTCTGGAATGCCTCCTGAAGTGGTCTGATCGATTGGATTCAAATTCCATCTCGAATGTGTTTCAGAGGGCATTTACAACTGGTCTTTTCACGATCGGATTGCTATCCGATCACAGAAAAGCGCATGAAGTGGCCAGGTTTAGGATGGATCACATCTTCCAAACTGGCATAGGAAAATGTACCAAAATCTTTGACTTCCACAATAATCTATGACTTAGTGTTACGTCCTTAGGAACGTTAGTGTTTTGTTAGGAGGTGGGTTGTGTTTTTTTGGTCTCTCTTTCACTTTCACAGGCCATCGCTGATTGGCTGTATTATCTGTCAATCACTCGCAATCGAGTTGAGTGGGTTTGCCTTATGAGGTGGGATCCTCATCACCCTGAGACACCTGGAGAAGCCCTACTTAAAGCTACACTGTGTAACTCTTTTAGTTTATTCTTAGCTAAAAACCCTTAGTTCTTTAAAAAAATATATGTGCTCATTAATGTATATTTACTTCGTTCAAGTAATAAAGTATTCTCGTGAGTGTATAATATGCCATTGAAAATACATACGGGTAAGGGGTTCTAATGTCGGTCGCCATGTTACCACTCCATCTTGAAAGTACATTAGCCAAAGAGGGACATACCCATTAATTCAAGCTTCGCCTTTCACGTTTACGTTGAGTTAACAATCATGGACGAGAGTTAGAACTGGAAGCCATGTTAATCTTGGACTACATTGGCCACCGTAGGAGTTAAAACGAAATCAGAATTGAGAGGAACAGAAACTAATATTCACTGGATGGTCATATACAGTGTGCAAAATACCTATCAATATTGGAAGGTCCCGCTATCTCCAATTGTTGCCAATATTGCAACTAATTTTGTCTATGCAGTATATAAACAAATGTAATAGTCTGTTTATTAAACTTTTTACTGTATGTGTGCAGTTTTTGAAGGATTTAATATAGGCCTATATTTTAAATTTATATAAATAAATACATTTAAAACAATTATACAAAACAGCTTTTTTTATAAAGAAAAATTAATTTAACCCAAATTTCTAAAATTAATTTATGGTGATAACATGGATCATTTGACATGGTTTAGTGTAAAATTGTTGCCCATCTTTTGGGAAGTGCAGTTTTAATAGATGACTATAGAGCTCCACTATATGCTTTTTGCTATTTGAGTGACTGAAAGATATCTTTTCACAAGTTTTAGTTGGATTCATATCTAAATATTATTCATATTATGAAATTATAATAATAAATAATACATATAATAATAAACAATTATAATAAAAAATGAATATTTGGCAGATTTTGCCTTTTTTGTTAATCAAACCTGAAAAAGATATTTACAAAGAGAAAAGTTGAGTTTTTAGAGTTCATCATTTATTTCAGTTTTTTTTCTTCTTTCATAAAATTATACAAATGTAATCTACACGTCAGTTACTAACTGTAACAGAACAGAAATGAACAGTCATACAGAACGCTCAAGGGTCAAGTTAAAATAGACCAAAGATGCCTTTGCTCGACTTCTTGTGGTTGGCGTCCTGCCTCAGAGGATTCTTTTCGCAAATCAAACCATGATCAATTTAGAGTTTGCTAACTTATTCGTATCGGTCTGATGCGCGCGAGGATGGACTGTGATTGGATCATGATGATGAGGTCGTGATAATTCTGATGTGTCGTGTTGCTGTTGTATTAGTCGGTAGTAAGATCAGCGTGCCGTCAATAAACGGGGCACATAATAGGCTCATTTACGGGGTGTTCCGGCTAATATGGGACAGACGGGAATATCCTACTTGTGTTGTAGCAGTTGCAGCGAATTTTACCTCAGCGTTTGACGCGTTTCGGAACACTTGGCTGGCATGTGTTCTTCACTGAGAGTGGGAGAGGATCCTCTTTTCTGGTAGTGAGTGGGCCTGCACTAGCATCGTCTTTCGGTGCCTCTTTATCTCTGAGTGCCAACTTTTTAGATGTGAACCTAAAGTGTGTGAGTGACTCTGATTTATTTTTCGCTTGCTAGCCATTTTTAGCGACTTCTCAAAGTTTCTACTGTTTGGCGCATATGGCCAATTTGCATAGTACGTGCACTGGCTGCGGCTCCGCTTTGCAAAAAATAAATACATTTGTGATTGTGAATAAATGTTTTTATTCTGAATACTGGACATGGTGAGCTTAAAAAACATTTAGTGACCATTAGTGACAAATTAGGATATTTTATGTTTTGATAAAATTTTAGACCCCCCTGAAATTTTTCTTTTGAGGCTTTCATGGGGGTATCATCGATTAATCGTTATACACACTTATCCCATGACTTTAACCACAACCTGCAACACTGTGGATTTACAGCACTTTGTTCAAATGCTAACACACTGCTGTCAAAACTGTAAACCACACATTCAAAATAGAATAAATTTCAGCCTTGTGCCTTTCACACACTGCTGATTTTCAAACAATTTCAGCTGAAAGGCTGAAATCTTGTGGCCTAATGCTTGAGAGAGGCAGGGTTACAGTATTACAGTATGTACTTTTAGTTTCTACCTTTTTTCTCATTACTGTAATTCTGTAAATTACTACAGACTATTGAAGCAAACTGCTAATTTTCAATTGTTATGTTCTGAAAATGTAAATATATCAAATGAAAGAATGTCACTCTTTTCTTTGAAGAAAATATTACTTTGTATGAAGACACTGAAATTGTTGAAACTGTAAAGATGAAAAGTTGGTATTTTCTGTATTAGTGTTTGATGCTAATGTTTTTCCTCTCAGTGTGTTCTGAGTGACAGTGTGTGTTATCTCAGTGAGGGTTGTGCATAGTGTTGTGCACACTGAGCCTGTTTTGAGCCATGTGTTAAGAGTTGTGTTCAGGTGACTGTTGGTAATGCAGACTGTAGTTAGAGTTTTGCACATTTATCTCCAGTTGTGCTCACTGTCGTTTAGCAATCGAAAAAAAATTGTAAGACGCATGTTAACACCAGCAAGAGAGAAAGATTTTTGTTTTTTTGTTTTGAGATGATTTGTTTTCTCTCCAGTTGATTTAGTTCTGTTAAATGTTTTGTTTTGTCTCCGAAGTTACGCTTACATTTTGTTTTCGAGTGCTCCCTGAAACTTCTCCTTGGTGAGCTCTGATTCAGCTTTTCAAAGCTGGGTTAAACGAAAGGAGGAAGGAATTTTTTTGTGTGTCTATAGTTATTAGGTTAGGGATTTGTGCCCCTGTATTTTTGTTTTCATTAGTCAGTATAGTTTATTTAGACGTCGTGGACATTGAAGACTTTTCCTTTAATCTTTTGTTTTAGTTTAGGTTTAGATTGAAATGGTTTAGTTAGTTTTGTTTGTTTGGCACAAATACTGTTTTCCCCTTTTTTTCTTGTTGACATGTTATGTAAATTTACTTTATCCTTATTAAATTACTACTTTTTCTATCTTGGTTGTGTCTCTCGTGATTCTCAACTCTCAACAGTGTTCAATAGAGACAGACGTCTGAACTGGTCTTGTGTTCTCCTTCAAAAAACATCCCTAGACGGGTGAGAGCCAAAGGAGCCAAAGGATACATGTGTATACATCCTAACACATGTTGTATATTCTTCATCTCTGCCATCACTCTCACTGCTTCTATCCTGCTTGATCTTCAACTCCTTCCTTTCCTACTACGAAGACCATATTTTCTGATGCACTTCTGTCAATATCAATACTTTCTGGAAAAGGTACTTTTCCTCTGTCTTCTATAAAACTTACTAACATCAATCTAAGACAAAGGCGAAAAGACAATGAACAATGGTGCCAGCTACAGAGAAAATATTTATCCCCTAAAAGTACTTTTTTTTACAAAATGTGCATTAAAAATTTCCCAACACTTTATAAAACATATTTTGAATGTACCTTTTTTTTGTATGTGTATTTCCAATAAAAATGAACTCCCAATGTAGCCTTGACAGCATGTCACCTAACATGTCTCCTTCACTTCCTTGTTTCCAAAAATGTCAAGAACGTAGCACAAATATTTTAATTTTATTGGCTGAAGGGGATGTCATATAATAATACTAAAATGTAATTTCATTGGTGAAATATTACTGGATTTTAAATGCAATTTATTTTCTCTGCATCATTTATAAATGACAATACACCATCAAGGGTTAAAATAGAGACTCCCTGTTGAGGAGTTTTAGAAATGAAGAATGATTAGGCAGTATTTTACTGAAATAAAGTAAGAAAATTTTTAATCTACCTTCAGCTTTGTGCTTGATTGTTTCTTTGCTTGTATTCGTCGTTTTGCACCATCTCTGGCTTGAAGTTGTTGTAGCATTTTACTGTGGAAGGTGTGAAGTTCCAGTTGTACACTCTTTAGTTTGTCTTCCAGAAGTGTTGTTGCCTTCTTAGTGTCAAAATATTGCCTCTTCCACCTGTCACGTGCTTTGGAGGCAAACAAAATAGAATAATTTATACAAACTAAATTAACACCCATTTCACAAACATGAAATCTAACAGATTTAAGAGAGACTGCAATCCTAAAATACCTTACGAAGACAGAAAAATTATTGAATATAACACATTTTGGTTACACTTTATTGTGATGGTTCCCTTTAGACGTTATGTTGACTATAAGAAAATGACCACCTACAGTTAGTTGAGTCTACTAATGCTCAACTAACTCTCAAGATTATTAGTTGAATATTAGTAGACTGCCTGTTGAAAATAATATATTTATAAGCTTGTGGTGAATGTTAGATGCATAATTCACCTTTGTTAATTGTAGTTCTATGAGCCCGTTCTCATCCTTTAGCGTCACATAAAGCGCTTTATGACAAAGCGGCGCTATGCTACGCACATGGTACCCTTTATCGTTTATATAACACGTGAACTCAAGGCGTCATAAATCCTTTAGCGTAATATATGGAGCTACCCTACCCTACCCCACACCTAAACCTAACCATCACAGCGCGTGTTATATGAACGATAAAGGGTACCATGTGCGTGGTATGACGCCGTTTTGTCATATAACGTTCTATGTGGCGCTAAAGGATGAGAGCCGCAATTTGGTCTCTATACACTGTTGGTTGTAAACACAGCACTTGCGGCCCCTTTAAATGCTCAGAGCGTGTGTTCACGTGGGACGCATGTCAGCGCCATTTGCTTTTATGTTTTCTGCTTTCTATTGATAAACGGACACACGCATTCGTGTGCTAAAGTGAGAAGTTGTTTGTTGCAATTTACTGCAATTTCCACACTGGTGACCCCGACATTAGTCTGCTGGACGTATCCAGAGACACGACACAACCATGACTGCGAACGCTGTCATGTTTAAACTGCCCCGAATTCTGAGAAATCGATCAGCATCTGCATGGTTCGCCCAGACTGAAGCGCAGTTTCGCGTTACGGTGAGATCACCGCGGATAAAGCGAAATACTACTATGTGTGTCGGCTCTCGGAAATTCAACAGCGTCCGGAGTGGTGAGCCTTCTTATAAATCCTCCCGAAATGAGAAATATGCAGCACTCAAAGCCCACCTATTGAAAACGTTTGAACTGATGGACACTGAGAGAGCAAACAGGCTTTTCTCACTTCAAGGACTGGGTGACAGCAAACTGTCTGAGCTCATGGACCGTATGCTGGATCTTTCCAGGTGAGCACAGACCCCATTTTCTGTTCATACAGTAATTCCTGCGTCAGCTACCTACCCAAGTGAGAGCTGCATTAGCTAACACCACTATCACTGACTGTCGAAGGCTGGCTGAAGAGGCTGATACATTTTTTCTGGCGAGTCAAGGACATTGTGCGGCCGCGTTTATTCCCGCGCACGTCGCTCACGGTGACGGGGACGATTCCACAATCATCGATGCAGACCACTTCTCGTCGGCAGCAGTCTACTGGTCCCCAACAGCTTTCAGGCTTTTGTTTCTATCATGCAAAGTTTGGAAGTAAGGCTACCAAATGCCGTTCACCATGCAGTTTTGGTGGTCGGGAAACGCCAGGCCGGCGCTCAGTAGTGGCCATGAGTGTCGGCCGTGTAGACAGGCTGCTTTTCATCCATGACAGCATCTCCGGACGCCGTTTTCTGTGTGACATGGGAGCACAGAGGAGTGTGCACATGATTATGATTTTTTGTGTGCACATGGATTGTTGGTGGATGTTAAGAACCACCGTCTGATTGATGCTGTTACATTCTGTTCATATACGTGCACGCTCAGCAGTGCCGACTCCATACGACTGTCTAGCATGCTCTCAGCTTCCGATGATTTCCACCGTCTACTTGCCAGTTTCCCAGCCCTCACTCAGCCCACTTTCTCTGCATCTGCCATCAAGCATGGTGTGGAGCACCATCTCGCCACTTCTGGCCCACCCGTCTACGCCCGTGCTCGGCGTCCTGACCCGACCAAGCTTGCCATTGCAAAGGCTGAGTTTGCGACATGGAACGCCTGGGCATAGTCCGCCAATCGCGACAGCCCTCCACATCATCCCCAAACCGGGCGGTGGCCGTGTGGCGACTACCGGCGGCTTAATGAAATAACGACACCTGACCGATACCCTGTCCCGAACATACAGGATTTTTCTGCACACCTGGCTGGCAAGGTGATTTTTTCCAAAGTGGACCTCATCCGGGGATACCATCAGGTGCCAGTACACCCACTGGACATTCCCAAAACGGCAGTGATCACGCCATTTGGGCTTTTTGAGTTCCTGCGCATGCCATTCGGCCTTAAAAATGCTGCTCAATCTTTTCAGTGCCTCGTGGACTCTGCTAGCGACCTGCCTTTCCTTTTTGTGTACTTGGATGACATCCTGGTGGCGGAGCACGTCCAAGTCTCAGCACCTGGCACACCTCCGAACCCTTTCGAGCGGCTTAGCCAACATGGATTAATTGTCAATCCTGCCAAGTGCCAGTTCGGTCTCTCCACCATCGACTTCCTGGGACACAGAGTCACTAAGGACGGGGCAGTCCCTCTCCCATGGAAGAAGTCCCTCTACCATCCCTCTCCCACCGCTTCATTCCTCAAGCTGCTCAGCACATGCGGCCCTTGCACGAGGCCTTGAAAGGTAAACCTAAGCAAGATGTGGACTGGCTTTTGCTGCCACAAATGCCGCCCTCAGCGACGCCACCATGCTAGCACATCCTTCTCCTACAGCCCCCATCGCCATCACCTCAGACTCACGCCGTCGGTGCGGTCTATGAACAGTGGGTAGGCGGTGCCTGCCAGCCACTGGCTTTCTTTAGCCGTCAGCTGCGCCCCTGTGAGCGGAAATACAGCACTTCGAATCTGGGAGTTGCTGGGTCTCTACCTAGCCATCAGACACTTTCGCTCAATGCTGGAAGGCCGAAATTTCACCGCTTTTGTGGACTTACTTTTGCCATGGCCAAGGTGGCTGAGCCGTGATCCGCCCGCCAGCAACGTCAACTGTCCTACATTTCAGAGTTCACCACGGACTTGCAGCACGTTGCGGGTAAGAACAACTGCATGGCGCACTGCCTATCACGTGCTGTGGCAGGGGCAGTCCATCTTGGTTTGGATTACGAACGTATGGCGACAACTCAGATCGGAAGACGTGGTTTTTGGTGATGCCGGCACTACGCTCCTGTGTGACATCTCCTCAGGTAGTCCTCGGCCAATCGTTCCCTCAGGATGGAGACGACAAGTTTTTGATGCCATCCATGGTCTCTCCCACCCAGGTTCAAAAGCGTCACAGAGACTGGTTGCAGTAAAGTTTGTTTGGCACGGTCTCAAGAAGGATGTTAGGGACTGGGCTAACACCTGTGTTGAGTGCCAACGTGCCAAAGTACACTTTCCAGGTTCCTGAGAGGCGTTTTGACCATGTAAACGTGGACCTGGTCGGTCCTCTGCCCTCCTCTCACGGTTTCACGTATCTGTTACCTATGGTTGACAGGACCACCCGCTGGCCTGAGGTTGTGCTACTGACGTCAGTGGTGTCCATCGAGATGACACGGGCATTTATTGGCACCTGGGTTGCCCGTTTGGCACCCCTTCGGACATATCCTCTGACCGAGGCGCGCAGTTCACATCTGAGCTATGGGGCGCTGTCGCACAGAGTCTCGGAGTAAAACTACACTGCACAACCGCATATCATCCACAGGCTAACGGACTCTGTGAACGTTTTCATAGGGTGATGAAGGCTGCCCGGAGTGACTCTCCATTGATCGCCTTAAACCAGCTCACTTGGACATAGCTAGGCCTATTGACCTGGCTCAGCTCCCCACGACGCGGAAGGCCTCCTGCTCTGCCCCCACCCCTTGCTCCCCTACCTCCCACACTCCCATGCCCCACACCCCGTGTCATAACGGGACGAAGGTTGCAGTAGGGTCTCCTCGACCTCCGGCACAGCGCAGCCATTGTGGCCGGCTGAGTGCGCCCACCTCCCCGTTGACTGTTTGGTTCTTTTTCTGATAAGGTGAATTCTGGGGGGACGTGTGTGGTGAATGTTAGATGCATGATTCACCTTTGTTAATTGTAGTTCTATACACTGTAAACACAGCACTCTGTTCTTCACGACTGTTCAGGGATTACGGTCCCTTTAAATGCTCAGAACGTGTGTTCACGTGGGACGCATGTCAGCGCCATTTGCTTGCATGTTTTCTGCTTTCTATTAATAAACGACACACGCATTCGTGTGCTAAAGTGAGAAGTTGTTTGTTCCGATTTACTGCAATTTTCACAAGCTAATATTTTATTTTGATTGTCCCCCAACATTCTACTGACTATAATGAGAGTTAGTTGACATGACATGTATTGGGAATGTTTCTTATAGTCAACAGAATGTCTAAAGGGGACCATCAAAAATAAAGTGTTAACCTTATTTGTTTATAACATACAGTATATTCTATTCATCTAAATTCAGCAATACAAATGAACAGTAAACCTTCCAGTTACATGTTATTCGTTAGTCCACTTTAAACATTTAGTACAAGGAGCTACCACCGCGTGTCAGCTAACCCATTAGTATTATTTAGACTGTTAGGTTAGGGTTAGAGAAAAATAAAGTTGACTTGCAAAGTTATTAGTAGAATGTCTGTTCAGGGGACCAATAAAATGATTTGTTAGCAGATATTAAGCAGACAGTCAACTAATACTCTGACCGATAGTTGACATAAAGTTGCAAAGTTACTTTAATAATTAATATTTTCGCATAATTTTGACACGTGCAATTATAATACCACAAAATGCCCAAATCTATTGCTGCTCAATTCATCTTCATTTATATAGCGCTTTTAACAATGTAGACTGTTCCAAAGGTTTTAGATTGCTCAAAAGCCTGCTAGTGATAATCATGACAATGTAATCAAGATATAATTTTCCCCACCTTCATGATGGATATGGAAGAGTGGTTTCCCTTTTGGTACAGTTCACTGGCATTGTGTCAGATTTTATCTGATGCTTTTGGGGAAAACCTCTCTTTCTCAGAATCCTGAAGCCTGATTGGTTCACGGCACAGACAAATTACATTTCAGCTCGCCAGAAACTAATTCACTTCCTATATTAGTCACGCAGAAACGCAATTGGTCAGAATCTTTTTTCTCCTTCTGTGCGAAGATCATCTCGCTGCTATATGAACATGCTACATGAAGACTGAAGCAGACTTCTCGCCTATTCTCACTGTGGAAACTCACAGTGGAACAACAGCGCTGACAGCTTTGCAGCTGAGGAGCATGCCAAGCCAAGAACCAGCTTTGGTTACCAAAATTGATTCAGTTGCTGTCAGCACCTCCCATGGCCCTTACCACTGAGGGAGATGACCTCTCTCAAATGGGGGGGGGGGGGGACAGTTTGGCACCCTCGGACAGAGTTATGAGACCCTGCATGTATGGCCCCTTAATGGGAGCTGTCAGGCTAAGGGGTAATGAGAATGATCTCAGAGGTGAGAGAGCCCTTAAGCACAGAAATGGGCTATTTTCACAAGCTGGTGCTTAGCTCGGAAATTAGACCCCACTAATTGCGAGATGTCAGTGTCAGTTCTCGCATTCCTGCAGGAACTGCTGGAATGACAGGCATGCCTCCTGGCAGGCACTATTGAATTAAGTTCCCCAAAATTCAGAGTGAATCGCATTGAAAGGGTATGTTATGGCTACTCACATAACCCTGGTTCCCTGAGGATAGCGGGAATGAGCATTGCGTAAGTTGCCATGCTACTACGCTGCCCAAGCAAGTCATGCTCTTCTGTCGAAGGATTCTGACAGACGGCGTTTCTGTGTGACTAATATCAGGCAGGCACCCTTTCTGGGGGGCTGGAATGCCATTTGTCTGAAATGCCAGTTGCACAGACGTGAACCAGGATCTGTGACAAAACAGTAAGTTTTTCTCAGAGGCTGTCCATTATTTACAACAATATTTAAAGGGGTCATGAACTGGCTTTTTAATTTTTTTATATTGTTGTCTGAGGTCAACTTATGACGTTCGCTTGGTTTTTACATTAAAAAACATCAAAATGAATAAGTAATAGGATATTTTCTACTCTAGTTTTGAGCTCAGCTCAAAATGCTTGGTTTTTATGGACGTCTGCATTGAAGACTTGGAAGTAAACGGCCACTGCTGTGAGTGGATAACAGTTTTGCATATTATAATGAGTTTCACTCTCGATGCGGTTTGTCATCACGAGGTAGGCCAATGTAATTTAGCTATGTGTGTAATGTGCGATTCGGTGGGCGGAGCTAAACTGGCCATGTTGAAGTAGGCGTTGATCTTCTTCTGCGGGTAGCGTTTTATCCTCTTTGACGTCATAGTTCCCACTTTGAAAAATTAGTCGTTTGCTGGGGCTGGTGTCAATAAAAGATTTTACGACTAACAAGGACGTTTTCACTTCTGAAACTTACAGGATATTATTATAATATGATGACCTCTTAGATGTTCATCAACCCTTTAACCATCCCACCATTGCATCATTGATTCATCTCCTCCTTTTGTGGTCAACCTCTCAGAATTATAGAAGACCTTTTAATTATTATTGTTAGAGTACATGACTGAAATCAATGGTAAGGCAAAAACCAAGAAATACACAATCAAAGGTAGCTTTTCCAGATGGTGGACAAGTTTCACAAGATTGAAAAGATCAGAAAAGGTCTGCACTCTGAAAATATGCAAACATTTCATAAGAATAAACTTTACACATATAAGATAACTTTACAAGAACATTGCTGGTAGTATGATAGCTTGGGTCGGGAATGTTTTAGAACAATCCCAGGACAATTCTGTGACTATTTATACTTGTTGAATCTCCTTTGTACCACACTGATGGTCAAGTTTTAGGGATGGTGGCTCATTGGTGTACCTTCACACAAGTTGCATTTTCTCATGAGATCAGATTGTGATGAATTTTATTTTGCTGCGTTAGTACCTGGATTCCTTTTCAGTCTTTGAAAGAAGTGTGAATTTCAGGAGAATTACTGAATGTGTTACAGAATTATCTGGATAATATTAGCAATTTCTTTGTGAACCAAAGCTAAGCAGAAAGACAATGACAACGTTAAATGAAGACAGTTCTTGAACATTTCATATGATAGTTGAGAAGTGTACATGTGTAATTGCATAGGCATTATACCTTGGATTCCTTCGATGTCTGTTAAAGGCTAAAAGCTCTCTGCCCTTTTTCAAAAGTTCTTGCCTTGTTTGTTCAAGCTCCTTCCTTTGCCCTTTGAGTAGCTTGATTTCCTTTATCAGCTCAATGTCTGAAAGCATAGACATTTAATGAGTACGGTATTCAAGAACAACAATGACACCGTTTGTTAGTAACTGCTCATGTCTTACAAGTGGTAGTTTGTTGTGTATAAAATTTCATGGAATAGACAGACAGTGCAGAACTGCTCTCTGGGAGTGGAGAGGTTGGTCTACTCATAAGAACCTGTGAAAGCACATAAAATCCACACTGAAAGCTTCTTACAACAATGTCCAGAACACACTGTTCAACCGCCAGCTGCGTGAGGAATTTGACTCAGCCAATAAACCTCATGGTGTCTTAATGAGGGTACGTTACATCCTGTTTTGTCTCAGAACAGGGCTTCTCAACTCCAGTCCTGACACCACTGCTCTGCATATTGTGTATGTCTCCCTCATTTAACACACCTGATTCAGATCCTCAGCTAAGCAGATACTTTCTTAAGGCTATGTTTACACGGAAACGATTCTGAGAGAAAACGCAAAAGTGGCGTTGGCGTCATCATTCTTTATTCTGCGTTTCAGTACTGAGCGTTTTGTGTGGGAAAGTCCGCGTGCAAATGGTGACGCAAAAGTCTGTGGAATTCAATGTAGTATGCACTTCAGGTGGCTAGGAGTGCATACTACAGCAGCACCAAGTCCACGCGCCTGCGTAGGCTACGAACCTTCACTTTCAAGCAGACTTTTGCGTTTACCGTTTACACGGGAACGCGGCGGTGAAGCGTTTTTAAGATTTCCACTCTGGAGGGTGGTTTCACTTTTTGTGGTTTTTAAGCCTCAGAAAAGCTCCGTCGCCGTGTAAACGAAAGGCACATCCGATAAAATATTTTTACGTTTTCACCCGGAATACGTTCGTGTAAACAGGGCCTAACATCTATCCTAACGAGCTGAGGATCTGAATCAGTGTGTTAAGCAAGGACACATACACAATATGCAGAGCAGTGGGTCGCAAGGACTTGGAGTTGACAACCCTGGTTCGACAGGGTTCTCAACTGCCAGTCCTGCAACCCACTGTACTGATGTGATATGTCCCTTGTGCACACCCTGATTAATCCTCAGCTGTTAAGTACAAGTCTCTATCATCCTAACGAGCTGAGGATCTGAATCAGGTGCTAGATAAGGAGACATACACAATATGCAGAGCAGTGGGTCCTGAGGACTGGAGTTTAGAAACCCTGGTCTAGAAGACCTCTACTAAACCTTCAGAAACTCTCTACAGGAATAGTGGTCTGGGTGAAATTCTGAAACTACAACACTGCATTCAGTACAAAACATGAATGACTTGAACGATGCTCTGTTGGTTTTATCAAATGTAATATGAGAACATATCTCTTACCACATCATCTGCTTTTTCTTCACTTGATTTCAGTGTCAGAGACCTATTCAATTCCTAAAACGATAATAAGATAGGGTTTAAAGGCAACTGAATATTACATTATAGAGCTAATTGTTTTAATATTTATTACCAATAAATAGTTAACTTTTAAAAGTATTTAACAATTACAGAAGCCAAAAGAATCAGGTTACCTTGCCAGTCCTTGAGAATCCGCAAATGGCTCTTGAAGCTCCAGAAGTTTCTGTTGTTTCTTTTAAAAAAATGTTTCTTTTTGCGCAGTTGTATCCATTTCTACTTAATAACAAAAATAAATAACCTGACATAAGTACCTAATAATGTTTAAGTAAATATGTAAGTATTGTGTACATTATATAAATGTTTTGTCAAAATCTTATAGCAACATTAAGAAACTTATCTTTATTAAATGATTATTATTCTCCCTTACTGGACACACCAGTTCAGCTCAGGCCATAGTAACTACCACAATATAGCTTCAATAACTGCTATCATGATCTGCTATTTTCTCAAAAAGTTAACTCCTATAGTTGATTTTCAAGTTTTATGCTGCAATCCAGAAATATTTAGTAGTGCATAAATATCTGTGCATTTTAACATATGAACTAAAACAGTAAATGTTTTTTAATACATTTT
The DNA here is from genome assembly GCA_030378365.1 of Hybognathus amarus. Classification (NCBI taxonomy): domain Eukaryota; kingdom Metazoa; phylum Chordata; class Actinopteri; order Cypriniformes; family Leuciscidae; genus Hybognathus; species Hybognathus amarus. The sequence goes on from JAQIUQ010001559.1 coordinate 222,012, forward strand.
TGCGGTTCATTTACATGGCAAAGGCTTTTTGGGGGCCTGAAAACACAAAGTGCGCGTTTCAAAGTGCAAGTTTTTTTTTTTTTTTTTTTTTACGACAATACCGTTATTATCTCTGTGGAAACTAAGAAAGGCAAATTTGTGAAACTGTGATGTCATGTACGTGTATTATTGACCGGGACCGTTTGACAATGTTTTTTAACTTTCAAAAATGCAAAAAACTCTTCCATTTTTAGTACATTGTTGCCATGCAAACACCCTTATTGTTCCTTAAAAAATTAACTCAGTCATTAATTATCAATAGTGCACCTGTGCTTATATTCTTAGTGTTTTCATACCAGGGTGTTTGTTTACAGGTTCCATCTGATCTTGTGAACGATATGTTAGATAGAGTGTCAGTGCATTCTGCATCTTCATCATTCGCGTTCTCCTTATGCAGATTGCTGAGGTCCTTTATTGATTGAGGGAATCTAATAGGCTCTTCTATCATGCCAGGTGCACATGTTGGTCTTGGCAAATCCTGACTGTAATGGTCACTGTTGCTTATTAAAGTATCAGAGGTCAGAGAGCTGGAGCAAAGGCCACTGTCATTCTCTACCACGGGTAAAAGGTAAGAGCTCAGGAAAAGAAGCCTATGGGGTCATGGAAAGAAGACAGATATCATTGATAAATCATATGATAACCATAAATAAAACTAAACACTATATCACTTACAAATGGTTAAGTACTTACAAATGGTGGAGTGAATGATTTTACTGTCAGTTCTCCCTCTTGTCTGAATTTAACCTGCAGATCAAATTACAGGAGCTGTGACAGTTCATTTTTAACTTTATTCTGCTTCACATGAAACTTATGAATTTGTCTACATAGCATATTCACATTTTGCAATAGACCATTTCACAAGATGCACACAACACTGTGTCCAGAAGCACTTCCTGTTTCATTTTTTTAACACTACATGAAAGCTGGGATAAATTACAACCAACAGAACATTTAAAACTGAATCAAAAAGTTAAACAAACATATTTAAGATGTTTTCTTTACATGTGAAATAAAGAAACAGTTACAATCTGAAACAGGAAGTGTTTCTGGACCAGTGTTGTTTACATCTGGTGAAATGGTCTATAGTAGATTGCCTGTATTGAGAGTGAAGTATTTCAATTTTGTCCTTTGTCCTACTGTATGTACTTTGTTCTCAAACTTTTAACCGTCAGTCATCATCATTACACTGCTTGATGTGATGTACTGTTAACTCCAACATGCTTACAGTAATTTGTGCTTAACTTTCATCTAAATAAAGAAAATATCAGAAATGATTGCTGCTCACCAGCGCCAAACTTCTGCCAACACATTTTAAAAAACATATTTCTCTGTGATCCTGTGGTCCAGCCCAAGAATAATCCAAGATCAGATCTGAGATCTAGACAGACTCACATCTGAATCCACACTGAAAAAAAAGCACTAAGATCAGACAAACTTAAATTATGTATAAACTGAGTAGGGGAAATCAGCATGGGGTTAGAATTATCATTAAGTCTTTATTTGTGAATCAAATCTACTTATTTGGAAATATTTAGAATTCTAATCTATAGTTCAGAGCTTTGTCACTATATATATATATATATATATATATATATATATATATATATATACACACACTCACCGCCACTTTATTAGGTACACCTGTCCAACTGCTCGTTAACACTTAATTTCTAAGCAGCCAATCACATGGCGGCAACTCAGTGCATTTTAGGCCCTGTTTACACGAGAACGCTCGCGGGTGAAACGTAAAATATTCATTACCACGATGTGCCTTTCGTTTACACCGGCGACGGCGCTTTTGAGGCTTAGAACACAAAAAAAGTGAAACCACCCTCCAGAGTGGAAATCTTAAACGCGCTCACTCCGTCGCGTTCCCGTGTAAAGGGTAAAAAGCTAAAGTCTTGCTCGACAGTCAGAGGAGATGGCCAGACATGGTTCGAGCTGATAGAAGGGCAACAGTGACTCAAATAACCACCCGTTACAACCAAGGTGGGCAGCAGAGCATCTCTGAACGCACAGTATGTCGAACTTTGAGGCAGATGGGCTACAGCAGCAAAAGACCACACCGGGTGCCACTCCTTTCAGCTAAGAAGCAGGAAACTGAGGCTACAATTTGCACAAGCTCTATCGAAATTGGACAATAGAAGATTGGAAAAACGTTGCCTGGTCTAATGAGTCTCGATTTCTGCTGTGACATTCGGATGGTAGGGTCAGAATTTGCCGTCTACAACATGGAAGCATGTGATCCATCCTGCCTTGTATCAACGGTTCAGGCTGGTGGTGGTGGTGCCATGGTGTGGGGAATATTTTCTTGGCACTCTTTGGGCCCCTTGGTACCAATTGAGCATCGTCCAACGCCACAGCCTACCTGAGCATTGTTGCTGACTGCATGTCCATCCCTTTATGACCACAATGTACCCAACTTCTGATGGCTGACTTTCAGCAGGATAATGCGCCATGTCATAAAGCTGGAATCATCTCAGACTGGTTTCTCTGAACATGACAATGAGTTCGCTGTACTCAAATGGCCTCCACAGTCACCAGATCTCGATCCGATAGAGCATCTTTGGGATGCGGGTGGAACGGGAGATCTTGCATCATGGATGTGCAGCCGACAAATCTGCGACAACTGTGTGATGCCATCATGTCAATATGGACCAAACTCCCTGAGGAATGCTTCCAGCACCTTGTTGAATCTCATGCCACGAAGAATTGAGGCAGTTCTGAAGGCAAAAGGGGGTGCAACCCGTTACCAGCATGGGGTACCTAATAAAGTGAGCCGGTGATGCATGATACATGTATATATATATATATATATATATATATATATATATATGGTCAAATCTTGAAAAAAATAGAACATAATTCATTTCAGTAATATTCTAATTTTGAGTTAGGGGTTTTGTATTGTATTGTATTGTATTAGACTTTATTGTCCACTCTTAGTGTAAATTTGTCATTGAAGCTTCTATACAGATATGCATCAGTGACACCATAGTTACAAATACAAAAATACACACAGTTAAGAGTATGACACTACCACTATCAAGCAACAGAAAATGGAAAGTAGTGCAATATTGAAAAAAGGTACTTCTAAACACAAAAATGCTTTCAGTTTATATTAAGCTATCATAAACTGTATAAATCATAAACTGTAGGCTAATCCATAATCATCAAAATTATGACAAATAAAGGCTTGAAATATCTCACATTGCATGTAATGAAATAGATATATTAGCTTAGACCTTAAGTTGAATTACTGAAATAAACTTTTGCACAATATTCAATTCATTCATTTTTCTAGTTTCACCTGTAGGCTTATCAGAAACTATGTCTATAAAATTTAGTCAAAATTCAAAATCTTGTTGTTTTTTTCTTTTACATTACTTTCAAACACAAGTTCAAAACTTCTCTTTAATTAGACCATTTGTGAATTTGGTTCTGCAATTAAAATATACTAGCCATTAATAGGCTACAGACAAGAATCAAAAATGATGATGGAAGATTTTAAAGAAGTGAGATTTTAAATGAACTGTGTTCTAAGGACAAGGGTATTTTTCATAAATAACAGGTCAAGGTAGTTCCACAAATATGAGTTATGTTATTACAATGTTCTGCTGTTTAAAATAATGATTTGGTATGTTGCCTTTTAGATTTTTGCTTTTTAATGACGAGTTTATTTGTAGTCAAGAAAAATAGCACATCATAATATATAAATAAAATATTCACAAATGTACAAGGTGACACCTATAGCCGCAAACTCCCAGTAGACAAAGTAACTGACCTGATAAATCAGCTAGGTGAAAGTGTCCACAGCTTCAGCAGAAACTTTATTCGACCTCCCATCAAACTGATGCATCGGGTACAAAAACACATGCAGCTCCACACGCTTAATTAAAAATAAAAAATAAATATCACACACTGAAAAAAACTAAAACAAAACACTAGGCTACATGCAAGTGGAATTAGTAGCCTAGCTGAAATAACATAAATCATATAGTCTAATGTAGTGTTTTTAATAGAACATACCTCTGTGATTCCAGTCCGCTTCCCGCTCATAGTCACATTCATTTATCATCATAATGATTCATTGAGTATACAGCGTGTGTGGCTGTGAAGCGCTCAAGTAACGGTATCTTGAATACCAGGTACCAGGGTGAACGTAACACTCATAAACGCCCACACAGCTTCATGTACAGACATTGTGTGAACGCTACATAAGTCTACACTTGTAGCCTTCTGTTAGAGCCACTGATCTATATAGAATGACATACATTATAGCCCATATTATATCCATCCGAAAAACAATAATGATAGTAAATTAAACCGTTTTATATAATTGTATTATTAATTCTAGCAAACAGAACTTTAATCACTCTTGCGTTTGCAAATCTTTTCAGACAGACTGTCAGTTTGCACTTTTCTGCCACTAGTTGGCGACAAGTGACTGCCAGAATGTATTGGTGTGGTCTATTTAACAAGATGGGAACAGTTTTTTTCTTGATAGTAGATGTGAAAAATAATGGTAAGTGCCCTGAAATGCTAATTGCTTAAAAATGGGAGGGGGAAAAAGAAAAATTAAGACGTATATCAGGCCCTTTGTTCCTGACATTATCCTATTATGTAGAGATCTACAGCCATTATGCATAAACAGCCATAATGTTAAGACCGTGTTTTAAAAAAAAAAAAAATAGTATAACCAACTAACAGGTAGTCAGTGGAAATCAAATCTTACTTTCTGGTATCAAATTAGACAAATCTGTTTTTTTTTTTTTTTTTTCATTTTGGGTAACTAACTTAACAGTTATGAATATTTTTAAAGAATACAATTGATGACTAACCTGTGAGACTATTCTCATCAATTTATACTATAGGCCCCAGATTTGTTCATTCACACTCATACACTTTCCATATCTTTATATTTGTTATTCTTATGTAGATCTGTGAGTCAAGGTATATGTTTGCTTTATGTGTGCTGTGTTTGATTTGAACTACTGTTTTTGTGTGTAGATTATGATTTATTTTTTGTTTGTTTGTGTACATGCATATTATACTTATTATACAAGTATAAGAAAAATATTCAAGTACACTACCTGAACTACTGAATATTGAGTGAACACTTGCAAAACAAATATTTTAATATCACATGTGACAAAATATCCCCCATGTTTTCAAAAACGGCAAGAGTACAGCACTTAATTTTTTTTTAATTTTACATAACTTTATAGCTATAAAACTAAATTGTTCAACAACTCTGTCTCTGAAAACTTGCATCCAAACATTCTTTATAGAAAAGTAAATAAAAAAATAAATAAAACTCAGTGTAAGAGACCATTTCTTTATTTAGAATTTTAAGTCTACAACTGACCGCTTAGATTTTAAATTGTCCAAGTTAATTTTTCAAATCGGAAAGTATTGTGTGTATGCCAAGTCAAGTTTTGCAAAAATAAGACGGAGCAATGATAACAGTCTTAATTACTTGAAATTTCACATAAACACCACAAATCACCTGTCTTGGTATCCATTTTTTTTATATATTTGAGTAAAGAAAGTATTTACTCAAGTATTTGAACAGGCCTTAATTTGTCATGCCCCTAAACAAATCAAGTATCTTTATGTCCAGCCAGGAAATAAACATTCCAATGCCAAAAATACAAGTCAATATAATACAGAAAATACACAGCTTGTGTTTCTATAACACTTTATATTTCGTTTCATTATGTAAGGGTGTTTTTTAATAGATATTTATCAATATCAACACGGTTGTCCTGTGTTTCCCGTCTGTCCCTCAAAGATGGAATTTTCTTCTGCAGGAGTCCATTTCATGGCGCTGAAACATAAGCAAGAAAGAGTTAATACTGCATGACAGACACAAATAATGGACAAAATAAACCACGTTTTAACAACGTTCTCCATAAATGAGATGTTAGTTTTTGAACTTACTTTGTGAACCCATTCATATTCCCTCGAACTTTGAATCAAAGGTTCCTTTCTGTAAGGAGCGAAGTTTTAGAGTGAAGCGAGGTCCTAGTTCTTGTATGCCCACTCTTTTTTCATTCTTGAAGATGTACCTGAATGATACACATGAGTTTATTCAGTCATGTAGAAAACATTTTTTTAACCAGTTAATGAATAAAAGTAAAATATAAGCACTCAGATATATAGACTGCCATTTAGAGTCTCTTTCTTTACTTCAATGTATTCATAGCTCTCTTTTCTGTAGATCAACTTTGTATTTAAAACACATTTGATCATAACAGGAAACAAATCTGTCTCCCTCGTGAAAATCCTTGCACTATTAAACCTTGTTTTGAGACTATTGAGAATATTTTTCACTGAACTAAAAAGAAAATATTAGACTTTGTATATACAGTAGGGATGGGCATGATTAATCGACGATCGATTATTGATCATTAAGAATTTCGTTGATCACGTTAATTTGTTATCGATTATCATTAAACTAATGCTGCTGCGTTGCGTAGTGTGAGTGGAAAGTGAACGTGTTCCCGGGGCTGGTCATGTTAGCGCGGAGGTACCTGTGCATCCCGGCAAGCTGTCAGTCCCCTCCCCAAGCATTTGTTTACACTCGACGCGACCGCACGAGGGAGGTGCGCGCGCAGTCTTCAGGGACTCGCGCTCACACGCTGTAGTGCCAGGCGAAAGTGTAAACAGAGGCTTGACGGTCACCATGCAGGTTGCGTCACGCTGACCCCGTCAACATGCTTATCTTTCTCAACAAAAATCAGTAGACTGGAGCAGAAGTTGTATGCGAGTTATTTTTTATGAAGCTTTAAGTAGCCTAGCCTAATTGATTGTTAGGTAGGCTAATCTCTCTCTAGCCTGGTAATACCAGACTCTGCTACTTCACTTTGCTTCGTAGACAGAGTCTGGAATAGCATAATAGAGAAGTGTTTTCTGTCTCGCAAGGGAGCGCTTCTCTGAAGTTTAAAATCATTGGTTACCCGTAAGCCAATCAGATAAGTTTATTTATGACGTGCGTTAAGCGCAGACACGCATCGAGACATTATGCATCGAACTGAAATCTATGATCAAACTTCCACTGTAAACAGGGAGCGGCGCTTTTGTAAGGGCTGCAAAATGTGTGCCAACCGGGAATGAACAATTCACAAACTATGTTAATTATATGATTTACTGAGCTGCGGCCGCGCTGCAGCATCGGCGTGCCCTGCTCTCACGAGTCATGACTGATTTAGCTTCCGCAGCGCTGCGAGCCCGAGCCCCTGCTCTCACGAGTCATGAATAGGAAGTTCATTTTACTGATTCTCCGAGTCATTCGAGTCACTTCGTTTATTTAAGTGGCTTAATGTTATAATTTTAACAACCAAATTCCCCGATCACATCCACCTACGCAATGTTGATCATATTCTGAATTAAGAAATCATAATGCAGTAAAAAATGATTTACAGGGAACATAAATAACACTTGTATTCCGAGTCTTACGTTCATTTGTCACGTGACATACGCAATGAACAGATCGTTCATGAATCACATATCTGGGACTAATGCAGCAGGATGTGGAAACGAAATATGGTGGATTGTTGTTATTATTATAATAATAATATGATAATAAGAGCGCGCCAGGAGCGTTCACAGCCGAGGAGAAGTGACGTTCTTGTCATGGCAGTAACGACAGAGAAGTGACGTTGAATGGGGGTAAGTTATGTCCTTATAGTTATGCATATAGTTATGGCCAAACAGGTCTGATCCGTCATTACTACATAGCCTGAAAAAATTGGGTAGCCTAAATGTGTAAGCTTGAAGTGTTAATATTTTTCCTTGTTATAATGATTTGCAAAAACAAAAACGGCTGCATCTGTGTTAATGAGAGAATCAGTGTATGCGCGTTAGGCAAGCTACATAATGGCCAAGCATGCTGGTTGTTGCTGGTATACGTTGCAAATAGAGGGGCAGCATAATTGTTTTTTGCCTAGAGCGGCAGAAGTGCTCGCGCCGGTCCTGGCTGTAAACACTTGATGATGCGAGCGAAATACCGGAGTGAACATGGCTGTAAACACTTGATGCCAGCGAAATAGCGGAGTGAACATTGCTGTAAACACTTGATGATGCGAGCGAAATACCGTAGTGAACATGGCTGTAAACGACTTTTGTTTCAGTTTGAAAAACCCCAGAATTTTCTCCACAACAGAGCGAATTGCATCCCGTGTCTTGTTTCCCATTTCTGCGGTCGTTTCGGTTTTTCATTTCTCTAACCTACAATGTAAAACTCAGCGCTTAGCGTTACGTCACGGCGCTCAGCCCGCTCTCTGTTCGTTGATTGGCCGGCTGTTTTCAGACCGGTGGAAAACTGAAAGATAGGCTGCTATCTCAGACTCGACTACAGGAGCGAAATTAAATTAGCGGAAGTAGGAAGTCTGACGGAGTCAGGTTAATCTCTCTCACCCTTTCTCAACTCCGTGCCTTGATTGAGTTACATTTTGACAAAACCTGTCAGATCTAAATGTTATTATGTTTTTGGTTAAGTTATTTTTATTATTATTTATTAATTTGGAACAAACGAGGGTCTCACGAGGGCAGCTGCAGGTTCAGTTGCGTTAGAGCACCGCCCGCATATCTTCAGCCTAACAGTACCGAATGCCCAGTTTAACTGCCACAAGTTGATCATCTTGTAATAAAGATCTAATCGAGGAAAAACACGCTGTATTTTTGTATTTTCATTGCATTTTTAATTAATAAAAAGTAAAATAAATAATAAATTTGAATTTAAAAATATTAATGATTAATCCAGTCGATCGTTAATCTTCCGACGATTTCGACTAAAGAAAATGTAATCGAATGCCCATCCCTAATATACAGCCGTATTCTTCTTTCCGAACAATCGATTTTCCAAATGTCCCAAACAGTCGGAAGGGGGTCTTCAGCAGACAAAATAACCTTGCACCAGTCTTCGAACTGTAAAATCCTTATACTTCCTGTAGAATTTCGTGCTGTGCTCGATGTTTTGCTTGGAGAGAAGTGGCTTCTTTGCTGCCTTACTTCACTTCAGGTCACTGTCCAAAAGTCTTTGCCTCACTGCATGCAGATGCACTCCTGCTGCCACCATTTGAGCAAGCTCTGCACTGGTGTCGACACCATTCCGTAGCTGCCTCCTCCTCCTCATGTTAATTGCAATTAATTGTGCAGCCCAAATAAACTTGAAAACAACATACTTAAAACAGGCCGAAGAAGGATGCAAAATTAAGGCTGCTTTCAAAAAAATCCTTTTAATCAAGATGTCTGGATCTTGATGACGTGGCAGCCGAGATATACAACCTGACTAGGACCCTCAGTTTGAGAAGCACTCCGTAGCTACACAGCTTTCTTTGGAGGTAACAAAGAAACCTTTCTTTCTGCTAACAAAAACTCAACAACTGGGAAGCATTTCTTCTCTCTTTTTATAGTCATATAATCAGTTAGCTCTCAGCCTCAGATGTCACGCCCACAGAATGTTGACTGAAACGTCCTGATGCATATGGTACACTTAACTGGAAAGACTTCAGGAATGTCGAAGTCATCCTCCTGATTGGTTAGCCTAGAAATCTAGACGCACCCTTGCGGCAGCAAAAATCATTTCGCTGCCAGTGTGGTCTAGCAACACTCAAACCTTCTAGCCTGGAAAAACCCAACTCAGGTCAGGCCAATTACATCGTGTATAGAGTCAGCGGTCAGGCTTAACATAATGACGACAGAGTCGCGCACAGTCAGAGCAAGCTCTTGGACATATTCGGTTTGAAATAGTTCATCCTTGGATGCGAAACGTTTGACTTGTCACTTTTACCGTGCTCGTGCGGACACGTCGAGTATAAAGGCTTTGTTTACTCCGTGTCAGACTCAGCACGTGCTTTGATCGGTAACGGACCTCCGAATCATCTCCAGCACTCAGCCTCCGAAGCACCACTAACTCCGCCTCAGTTTCCCTCGTAAGCTGATATTAGTATTTAAACATTCTCTATGATATTATTATTTTAACGACACACTGTCTCTTTCTCTCTCATACACACACCACACGTCATAGCTGCCCAGTCGTTTCCGATGTCGGCGAGTGCTTCGGGGTTAGGGAGGGGATCAGTCTTTTTTGATCAATTTTGGGGATCAAAAAAAAAAAATCCCTCATTTTTTTTGGGATGGATTCCGGGGAAATCTCCCTTTTTCATCAATGTTGACAGCTATGGACTGGATCCATAGCTTTAATATAGGTGGGATCCATAGTTTAATATACTGCAGCTTGCTCCGCTGACTACCGTCCCTCTCTTCGTTGCTCTGGCATGCCAGGCTACTGATTGGTTGAATTTTATCGGATTTCCTGGGGCCACGAGTGTCGCGTTTATTTACGGTCACTTGGGAAACAAAGCGCAGATGTGTGATTGCGGAAGAAAAACTGTTGTGTTCACATGAGTGACAATGAGCATTTATCAAGATCAGCTAAACGTAGGATTCTCAAAAGTATGCAAGGTTCACGGCATAGACTTTTTAAGAGATGTCCAGAAGTTTTGTTTGAGGCACTTAGTGGAGACAAAAAGAGATATTCTAGCCTGTTTGCCGACAGGTATTGGGAAGAGCATTATTTTCCAACCCTGGACGACCCTTTGTCAGCATTTAGAAGGATTCCCAGCAGATCCAATTTTACTAGTTGTGTGTCCCCTCCTATCTATTATGGAAGATCAAGTGAAGTACCTGAACTGCGAAGGGGATATCAGCCACGTTCGGCAAACATGAAACAACAGACGCTGACATCGCAGTTGGCCGATTCAGTATTGTGTTCGGTTCTCAGATTTGTCTTTAGAGTCGTGTCCATGAAAAAATCTATGTTTGTTAGTTTTAGATGCTTTGAAGGTCTGAACAAAGTCTGCATACGTTTCCTACTGATTTACTCTGTGTTTTAAACAGATGTGGCAAGCAGCTCCCACCGACAACAACAACAACAACAACTGAGAACTGAAAGTGAAGATGGAAGAGCGAGGTGCAGGAGAAATTGAGGTCGGGAATATACATGATTAAAAGAAAAAAGGTCAGGCTGCTAAATCTAATGTTTGGCAGTGGTTCTCAGAAGTAGTTGCAGCAGTAGACAACAGTAATCGGCTACCTGAAGTGCAACTCGTGTGAAAAATATACAAACAGTAACGTTTAGTGCCACAAAATGGCACTTTCCAGCATGTCAAGACATATCTAAGAAATAAAAATGGTTTAGCATATTAGATGAATATAAATGCTGCTTTGTAAATGTTGAAAATGTTTATTAATATGACCTGATTTATGGTTCATATTCATAATCGTCTGATGTTGCCAGTTTACAGGGCGATATGTTTCCAAGCACTTTCAGGCTGAAATAAAGGCTGTTTTCATTTACATTACATTGCCTAGTAGCTACTATGTCTTTTTAACGGTCGCGGGTGCGTGCGGTGCGGGTTGTAAAAATAGAGACAGTGGTGCGGTGCGGGATGGGCCAAATAATTTCATAAAAGCGGGACCCGCGGGTTGGAAAAGCACTTTCAGGCTGAAATAAAGGCTGTTTTCATTTACATTACAATGCCTAGTAGCTACTATGTCTTTTTAACGGGTGCGTGCGGTGCGGGTTGTAAAAAGAGACAGTGGTGCAGTGCGGGCTGGGGTGGGCCAAATAATTTCATAAAAGCAGGACCCGCGGGTTGGAAAAAAAGCCGACCCCCGCATCACTAGTGGGGACATTTCCACGCCCCGAAACGTGACGCTGAACGAAACGATCTGTAATTGGTTGTTTGACATGTCGTGTCAAACGGCCTTATGGGCGGGGCCTTGGCCAAAGAAAGCTGCTATGAATTGCTATGCGAGACTAGCTTTCAGTCTGCTCTTATATTCCAATCAGAATAATATTTTTATGTGAGAAATACATATTTTCCCATGTGCTGATGCGATTAGTGAAATGATGTTATCATTTTGTCTGAAATGATGCTATCATTTTGTCTGTTTAAATGGGGAAAAATCAAAGATAACTTCAGTAGACTATGGAGTACCGCAAGGATCGGTGTTAGGCCCTCTGCTATTCTCAATATATATGCTGCCACATGGTAATATTATAAGAAAACATAAAATTAATTTCCACTGTTACGCTGACGACACTCAATTACATATTTTATTACGACCATGATCAAACACTAACTCATCTAAATTGACAGTCACATATATAAAATGCTGGATGACGTGTAATTTCCTGCTATTAAATTCAGATAAAACGGAGGTATTACTTATTGGTCCAAAAAACTACACACAAAGCCTCTTAAAATACAACTTTAATTTAGAAGGCTGTCCTGTTACTTTTTCCACTACAGTAAAAGACCTGGGTGTTATACTAGAGCGCAACTAGTCTTTCGAAAATCATATTTCATCTGTTACAAGTACAGCTTTTTTCCACCTTAGAACATTCCTAAGCTACATAACATGCTATCTGTTTCTGATGCAGAAGAGTTAGTTCATGCATTCATGACTCTCGAGACTATATTACTGTAATGCTTTATTAGCTGTTGTCCTGCATCTCTCAGCGCCGGCGATATGTTATTCCCTTAATATTATATAATTAACTAAATGTATTTTTAAGTGTAATAATATGAATGTTAGCCAGAGGAGAACTGGCCCCCGACTGAGCCTGGGTCTGGAGTTTTGGTTCCTTGCCACTTTGGCTTGCTTAGTTGCAGATATTTAATATTTAACATAGGGGTGTAAGAGAAAAAAAAAAAATAATAATAATAATAATTCGATACACTTGAGTATCGCGATATTTTATTTTACAATACTGTATCGATTTTCAGAAACGCAATATCGTTTTTTTTTTTTTTTGGCTGTTCATAGACGCACCACTAGCCTAACGTTTTGCTAGAAACAACATTTATGGCTGAACCCCGTGTAAAGACCGTAAAGACCCGCTCTCATTCTGTTCGGAAGTGTGGAATCAGTTTTGGTTTCCAGACTAAAGAGAGCATTACCGAATGTCGACAGGAACCATGCAGTTTGTGAACTGTGTCTTTACAAGTTCGGCGCGGAGCAGCGCATATATTCTGTTCGGCGTGCATAATCAATGAGTGCGTTCATTCACACCGCGTATAAGCGTCGAGCAGGACCGTCGCTTGAGCAGCAGTGAAAACGGGGGTTTCGCGCGGAGAGTCTTAAAGGGCGTCGCACACCAGACGACAAGCTCAGCGCCACATCTTTTAAATTCGAACACATTATTCTCTATGAGTGAACACACACGCCATTCAGCGTCTGTCCGCGGCACCCAGCAACGGCTCAGGACCGTGTTCAAAATCCTGCTGCGCCACCGAGCGCCATTTACATAGTTTTAAATAAAATTTAAGTGTTGCTAATGTATCCTGACATCGCCCTATGCTGCAGATACATTGTAGTTTTCATTAATTTACAGAAATCAGCTGCTTGAATGACAATTGCTGATGTTATTGGATTTTTCAGGTGAGATTCTCAATTCATTCAGTGAACGGATGCTCTGAGGTAAAGTTTTCAGACTGCAGACTCAGCAGTGATTGTATTTAATTGTACAGTACAATCATAACATAGAACAGACATTATCTTCATTTCATGTCATAAACATAACAATATTGCTGGCCATACACTGATGAGAAAGTGCGCATGTAGCCTACAATACCTGGAGTTTTCCTAGATGTGCTCCGTATTATGGCTCTCGTATTATATATATTAATATCTAATATTTATATATAAACAATATGAATGTGAGCCAGAGGAGAACTGGCCCCTGACTGAGCCTGGGTTCTTCCAAGGTTTTTTTCTCCATCCAATCTGATGGAGTTTTGGTTCCTTGCCACTGTTGCCTTGCTTTGCCTTGCTTTTGGCTTGCTTAGTTGGGGTTATTTATTATTTAATATTTAACAATATTATTGATCTGTGTTGTACTACTTTAATGTCATCACTGTGAAGCTGCTTTGACACAATATGTATTGTAAAAAGCGCTATATAAGTAAATGTGACCTGACTTGTGACGTGGCGCGGTGCTGCCCTGCGCTTCTCGTCCGTGTGCGACCCCCTAAGTCTATCAAGTTTATGACCAACTTCTAAAAACACATTTAACCAAGTTTTTGTAATGAACTTGTGAACCATAATCCCAAACTGGTAGTTTGATTTTCTGAGTACTGAATTGCTTACCTAAAGTAAACTTTTTTGACTTTAATTCACATCATGTCGCATCATTTTTTTTTTTTATATTACTTTTTCTAAAATTATAAAAAAATAATCCCAATATATCACCTTATGGACAGTATCGAAATATATTGCAATATATTGAATCGTGACCCATGTATCGCGAACACGTATCGTGTCGTCAGATTCTTGCCAATACACAGCCCTAATTCAACAATATTATTGATCTGTGTTGTACTACTTTCATGTTATCACAGTAAAGCTGCTTTGATGCAATCTCTATAGTGAAAAGTGCTATATAAATAAATGTGACTTGACATGTTGGTAATTTTGGGCCAGGGCCAACAATTTGGGTTTTTGTTATCATTTTTGGCCAATAAAGCTTTTTGTAATTAATTAAAATACCTTTGATCACTCTGCACAATAATCTAGAAACAACGTGTTTCAACAACAACTGAGGCTACAAACTTGTGAAAAACACAACATTATGTTGTAACATTTATATATAAAACTTTTGGCCATGACTGTAAACTTTATGGATTACAGCATCATTTTAATTTACCTTCAAACTATTCAAATGAGAGAACATTTACCTGTGAAACCTAAAAAAGATGAAGTCTCTCTGATTGTGAAATGTGGCAACCTGACGGCCAACAAACTGTGGATCATGAGGAAATAGAGCAGCAAACAGCCGGCCAATGGAGTGATCCGAGTCTAGTAGAAAAGTTGTTGAGGATGACTTCTGGGACATGTTCTGTTGGGCTCTTTCCTTTTCTCTAGTGAGGAAAAACAGAAAAGTTTAAGGACTGGGCTGTGCGCCTTTCAGAACTGACAAAAATGCATATTAAACTAACTAATTTCCTGAATTGAATTGATTTAGCAAATAGGACATTTAATATTTTAGTACTAATTACACAGAAAATCACATTTTACACACAACACATTAACCATTACCAGAAACTAATTTTGGGGAACTGTGGGAAAAGTCATCCCTGTAACACTCTATACATACTAGAGAAAATATGTAGCAATATAAAAAAAAAATTGGACCAGCAAAACTACTTGTGTGACTATTACATTTCTTAGAATTACAATCAAGTAATAAACAGAGTAATTCCAAGAGGGTCCTCACACCGTCAGTGCTCGGGCTTAAAAAAAAAATATATATATATCTTCACCTTCATTTCCTTGCGAAGACGAACACTACTGAGTTTGAAATGTGCAGTTGGCCCATCAGGAAGGTGACAGAGAACCAAACCGTCTGTAAAACTTTAAGTAAGGGAAAATCCTAGCGAGCGTTTCTCATTACCTCATTAAAGGGATAGTTCACTTTGAAATACATTTTTGATATGCTTTAACTGACCTCAAGGGAATCCAAGATGTAGGTGCCTTTGTTTCCACAGTATTTTCAATTTTGATATTTTTAGGTCAAACCGTTCTTGTCTGTCAGTCATATAATGCAGGTATATGGGGTCCACCTCAAAGAGCATGCACAGAGAAGTCCAAATTAAACATGAAGTACACATTGATGGCCTAAAGACACGAAACGAGCGGTTTGTGTGAGAAAACGAACAGTATTTATATGGTTTTTACCTTTTGTATCCACAGCCATGTCCAAATGATCTGCGATCCATTGCGATTTCATGTATATCTAAATATGTTTAGATCTTCACAGTGAAAGGTAACACTTCCGAAATCTCTATGTAAATAATGAGTGAGGTTAACATGTGAGAGATCACTTCCAGCGCTTGCACAGACCGCATTAGTGACAGACAAGAACGGTTTGATCTAAAACGATCAAAATTGAAACTACTGCGGAAACAAAGACACCTACATCTTGGATGCCCTTGAGGAAAGCTAAAACATACCAAAAATTAATTAAGTGAACTATCCCTTTAAGCAGACAATACAACAAAATCTCACAGATCTAAGAAGTGGTCATATAAAGAAGTCTGAACAAAGGATACTTGGCACCTTTCTGTCCTCATTGATCACTATCAGATAAGTGAAACCTCTAGATACACACTGTGGAATGACTCTCTTCAATGCCAGACCTCTTCTCATAGTAGACATGTGAATGTGGGATTACTGTTGCCAGTTGGTCACAAAACCTCACTGTCCTCTGAAATCAGGCAGAGACAAACACATTAGAACAAAACAAAAAAAAAACGTAGAAAAACAAATTGCCGTTAAACGGCAGGAGGCATAGTCAGTGGCGCAACTTTGTATTAAAAAGTGGGTGGGACATGTGTATAAATGAATGAATCACGCGACACGTGAATAAAAACATAGATCCAACTTTACAACATGTCCAGTGAAATAGTGCACAGAAAGTCCTGTAAAATTAAACAAATAAATTGACCTAATAATATGAATAAAAATTATATAAACAAAAATATACATAAAAGTTTTAAAAACTATTAGGCCAGAATTTTGATAATTGATTTTTTGCGGAACGCGCAGGATTAAAATTTAAATTGGCTTATAGCCTATCCATTGTGCACACAAACTGCTGGACAATTAATCGAATAAATGGGCATAATAATATAAATAAAGATTAAAAAAAATAAAGTATAAACAAAAATGTAAAAAAAATAAAATAAAGGCCTACATAAACATTCTAAAAGTTAATTTAAAACATTAGAACAAAATGTTTGAACGACATTACTATTCTTAAAAAGTTATTTACAACATGAGTGAATTAGCAAACAGTGCAGTATACAGAAAGTTGAACTCACTCCTCTGGGCCTATCAGAAGTGGTGATGAGAACTTTGGGATTTATCAGCCGATTG
The DNA here is from genome assembly GCA_030378365.1 of Hybognathus amarus. Taxonomy (NCBI): domain Eukaryota; kingdom Metazoa; phylum Chordata; class Actinopteri; order Cypriniformes; family Leuciscidae; genus Hybognathus; species Hybognathus amarus. Next base: position 239,001 of record JAQIUQ010001559.1, read on the forward strand.
AAGTAAGCAGAGAACTCATCAGTTCCTTCATCAAAAGCCACCTGGATTTAACCAAATTGAAAAAGTTACTTTCAATTTTTTTAATTGATGTCTACAGAAGAAGACAGTAGGTGGAATAAGGATCACAAATCACCTCCTCATCCTCTGGGTTGACTGTAGTTTCATCATATACTCTCTGGTTTTCTATTGTTTTGGGAACTTCTTTAGGTGGAGCCTGAAATGAGAAATTACATGCAAAACTAAAAAACAAATGGAATTTTCAGACAATGACTTGCAAATGTACAAATGTTTAATTTGCCACAAATAAACTACAAATGTTTGATGTGAGCAATTTACCTGTTAAATATAATATATTGATAGAAATTCAACCGGTTCCTTTAATAAATCTTCCAAACCAATTCAAAAAGTTACTGTTTGAATCAGTTTGACGAATATTGAATAAACTCACAGAATCTGTCAGAGCAGTTCCTGATTATTTCTAGTAATGTCCATCTAGACTTGAGGCCAGTTGTGTACTTGAGGTTTGTGAAAACCTATCAGTATCATTATTGTGTGGTGTAGAATGAGAATATTAAGTATCTTCAGAAAGTTTTGAACACTGTAGGTAAAACCATTAAGAATGATTTTTTTTCCATTCACTATTGAATCGTTTTGCCCATACCATCAACTAAATTATCTAAAGTATCATATTCATATTTAAATATTAGCATTTTAAGTATAGTTTGAAATTAAAATAATTTAAAAACATTTAATTCATAGAAGTATACATCTATAAAAGGATTATAATAACAGGAAACAGTGAAAGTTTTTTTCTTCATAACATTTTTCAGATAGCCTAAATGATGTGGTATCACATCTAAATTAACTGGTTTCATGCAAGTCGACTTAATCTGACCTCACAAATTACACTGATTGTGCAAGAATAAAAAAAAATAAAAATAAAAAAAATAGAAAAGTCTCACTGCAAGCAATGAAACATAATGGCAAGGTAAAATAGATATTTTTACATGACTATTGTAAAATAACTGTTTTTTTTTTAATCACTTTCTTTAAAAATGTTCAGCATAATATATATTGTTGAAGTCCATAAGATCAGTGTAACAAGTTTTTTGTACTTTAATTGCCAATCCCCAAGAGCAAAGAAACCATTTTGCAAGGAAATTAGATTTACTTGATCATTTAATGTAATTGAGAGACGGAGAACATCAATTTTACAAAGCTTATCTGATGATAGAAATGATGATGAATATCTGGTGTGAAATGCAGGAATTTCAGTTGAAGCGAAATGTCCATCAACATACCTTATCCCCAAGAGCTTTTCTCTCTTTCTTCCTTTTCTTTTTCAGCTCCAACTTTTGCTGAAAGACATAAATGACAGTTTTAACATAATAATATAGTAAACTCCTGACATGTTCCAGAGCTGGCTGTGTTTTTCAGGCCTGGGTGAGAAGCATACGTAAAAGTGGTGTTTTGGTCAAGTTTAATTATTCTTTAAAGAAAACTGAATCATTCTTGTATACTTTTTGGGTACCAAAAGGCACGTTGGTCATCTTACGACACTTCTGCTTTTAATGCCCAAATGGCTCTGTCCTGGCAGCTCCCTAGGGCTTAAAACACAGCAAAATTGTGCGTTCAAATCAATAAGGGTGTAATTTATGTCTGTGAGGTGTCACCTTTCTTTTCTGCTCCTTCAGTTTAAGGAACATCGAATGTCTGCGCTGCTTGTTTTTAATATCAGACATGCTAAATGTGGGAGGAAAACACGCTCCTAACACTGGCTTCTCCTCTGTTACTTCACCCTCCGCCTGATCCATTTTCTCCACTGGAGCTTTGTCGGGTTTCGGCTTTCGCTTTAGGTTCTTCGTTTTCCCCTTTTTCTTAGAAACACTCTCTGATGTTGTTAATTTGGCAGAATCCATTTTCTGTTGCTTGTGTCTTCTCTTCACGTGTGTGAGAAACTCTACTTCCGGTTCAACTGGACGTTCCTGCTGCCACGTGAGTGTGTTGTGTTTAGCGCCTTCTAGCGGATAGTCAGATGATTGTTCAAAGAAATACTACAACTTTCTTTTATAAAATACTTTTCTTTTAAATAATGTCTATCTTTTTTAATAGCGTTGCTGAAGCAGATCTATACACTATGCACCCATAATCTATTGTTGATGTTATCAACGCACAATACTGTTCTTTTCTAAATTTCTAACACATTTTTTCAATTTTCAGCTGTTATAGGCAGGGTTGACCTTGTAGTAGCACTGATTTACTGACTGACTTTCAAAATCCTTGATCACTTGAATTAGGATTATAATCATTTTATTTGAAACCACAGCCATCACAAAACCAAACTAGGACCTCTTTTTACTTTGAGATCATTCAAGGTTAGCCTACAGATTTCAAATCATAACTGAATAGAAATGATACCATCTTTGAAATCAAATGTTGCGTATCTATGACATCGAAACACTTGCATAATGCCTGAAAGAAAAAATATAATCTTAAAAAAAAAACTCAAATTCAAACAAGAGAGCAAATCAAAAGCATCAGAACAGCATTGTTTTACTAAACTTCCGTTAAATGGCAGGAGGCATAGCATAGTCAGTGGCGTAACTTTGTTTTAAAAAGTGGGTGGGACATGTGTATAAATGAATGAATCACGTGACATGTGAATAAAAACATAAGGTGCGTTCCATTTGACCGTTAGTGGACTACGAAGTGGACTTCACAGGGTATTTCGTCATCTTAAGTCAGATTCCAATTCGAAGGGAGCGAACATGTTCAGTTCGAAGGGCACTGCAACGGCATAGGGAATAAGGGAACATTCATACATCCCTTCACAGGAAGTCAGTGAAGTCCACTTCAACTGATCTACCGTGTTCAGGGAGTAGGGAGCAGTGAACTCTGCGTAGGGACCCTGTCAAATGGAACGCACCTATACTGTAGATCCGACTTTACAACATGTCCAGTGAAATAGTGCACAGAACGTCCTGTAAAATTAAACAAATAAATTGACCTAATAATATGAACAAAAATTATATAAACAAAAATATACATAAAAGTTTTAAAACTATTAGGCCAGAATTTTGATAAATGATTTTTTTGCGGAACGCGCAGGATTAAAATTTAAATTGGCTTATCCATTGTACACACAAACTGCTGGACAATTAATCGAATAAATGGGCATAATAATATAAATAAAGATTAAAAAAATAAAGTATAAACAAAAATGTAAAAAATAAAAATAAAATAAAAGGCCTACATAAACATTTTAAAGGTAAATTTAAAACGTAAATTAACTATTAGGCCAACATTTTGATAAATTATGCTTATATCAATTGTACAAAAATGCTGTAAAATTAAACAAATCAAAGGGCCTAATTATATATAAATAAAAGCTATTGGCCTATAGGCTACTTCTACAAATTAAATGGCAAAATGAATTGCTTTCCTAGACTACAGTTCTTTTGAGTTCACCTTCAAGAACACAAGTTTGGACAATGTCTAAGGCTTCAGACTCATGCGGTGGTTGGGGAGAAACTCTGCCCTTGCAGACCCGCTTGGGATGCTGAACACAATGCGAGCTTCTTCATCCGGGAAAAGTCGTGGAGTCAGACTCGTGGTGTGAGCGGACCGAACTTGAGCGGAAATAGGGCGACGCTCCGTCCTTTTAAAAATGCCCTCTCTGCACTCTGTCCAAGATCCACTCCACTCACATGCTCTGCACCGGAACGAGATAGTCTTCCGAAGAGGATTGAAGCGCGCATGCATGTGAAGACTGTGCGTGAGCCACGAGATACACTGTCACCGCTGCCACCGATTCGCAGGCGGCAAGGAGCACTTTCACCCCTTTTCCACCAAGGCAGAGCTGGTGCTGGTTCGGAGGCAGAGCTGGTGCTGGTTCGGAGCCAGAGCCTAGTTTCAAAATCGGTTCTTTGTTTTTCCACCACCAAAGCACCAGCTCCGAACCAGTAAAAGTGGTTCTTAAGTAGCACCAAATCATTGCTGGTCTAGAAGTAAGAACCGATTACGTCAGTGGCTGGGGGCGGGGTTACTGTGACCAACAAGACGAATAGAAACTTGTGACCGCCATTTTTTAAATAGCAGCTAATCATGCTAATAGCAGCTCGAATCTGTAATCTCCGTTAATGCAAGTTACGGCGAGCTGCACGGACATAGGGATTCGCCGTGTTTGGATGCCGATTTAGGTTTGCAAAGCTATGAGCATAAATAGTAACGCAACAACCACCAATGTTGATGGAGGGCTTGTTCGAGATGCATCTGAATCAGCGTGGGACTGATCGAGAGCTGCGGGAGTGTTTGGACAGTTTACGACTCCTGCTTTTGATCGAATCTTTTTTTAATGTTTTTTCGAATCGCTCTTGCAGTTCGAGATTCACTGTGTCGAACCATCTCGTACAAGCCTTGTGTGTTTGTGTGTGCCGCGTTAGCGTTGCTGGGCTACATGAGATGTATACAGTGATGTAAGATCTGGCTCTGTGATGGCTCTCTAGCCTGTGGAAAGGCAAACCGGTTCTTTGAAAGCTTGTCAGTTGAACACAGACTCTGAACCAGCACCTGGTTCTTGTTGGTGGAAAAGGAGTATATGATCACTCTGATTTAAAAAACAACGTATTTCAGGGCTAGATCGCTTCTTCTATTTTACAAACGAACGAAATGAATTGTCTGCCAGTTGGAGATGTTGTATTTATTTCTACTGTTAGCTATCCGTGCTGAGAGCTTTTAAAAAGTGGGGACAATTTCGACCTGGCAAAAAGTGGTGGGGACATGTCCCACCCGCAAATTACGCCCCTAGGCATAGTGCACATCAACAAAGAGGCAAAGCAACAAATTAATATTATTCACCCTATAGCTTTTTACAGAAAATATTCCGATGTAACTCCCTTTGTAATCGTAAACATTTTTCTAAGTAACTGTAATTTAATTACACATTTTTCTCAGTAGCTATAACTGCAACAGATGTATTATTAATATTTTTCATGGTTTGTTTCATGTTTTGAATTTTGTAAAAAAAAAAAAGTCAGCTAGGTAATTTCTTGAAGGAGTTGGATATGTAACTGTCATCCTTCCCTGAGGATGCTACTCCTCTTGGTAGTACTTGGAAACTACTTCATAGACTTGTAGTCAAGACCGCCTAAACCAAGACCAAGACACTACCAAGACCAGAGGGTATCGAGACCAAGACAAGACCAAAACCAAGACAGACCAAGTCGAGACTAAGACCAAAAAACAGACTAGTGTTGTTGAAGCTAAGCAATAACTTGTAAGATTTTGTTTTCGCATTGCCTGTCTATCTCTGCCGATTTCAAAGTCTCCACATGAATCCATTCTGCAACTTTTAAATACATAAATATTTTTAAAAACTAAATTTTAAGCTTAAATGCAGGAACCGAAAGTTGGTTTGTTTTGTCGCTATGGTTACACACACACACTGTTTTCTTGTGTGGCTCGCGCACACCGTGTCTTCACTCGGACGTGCGCCTCAATCTGTTGCAGATATCGTCGTGGATATTGCAGTATTGTATTGCTAAATCCCCCAACCACTGTCGGTCTGAGACAGTGAGACCTAGACAGAGACCGAGCTGTCCGAGACCAAGACAAGACCAAGACCAAAGACCGTCAAGACCGTGACAAGACCGAGACCACGTAAAGTGGTCTTGAGACCGGTCTCGAGACATACATCACTACTACTTAAACATTCACATAGAAAAACCTCAGGGTGCTGACCTCCACACTCTGCTTGCCACATGTGTGCTCGATATACACCTCAACTGTGTATTTTGACTACTCACAGATCAGATGACCAATAGGACCTTTTTTTTACACATGCTACTGCTCCACTGATCATTCAATGGTTACACACCTCAGATCACCTCAGGTCCTCCTGGCAAAACTGAGGTTGCTGCTGGAAGAGGTGTTAGTGAGGCCAGCAGGGGGTTCATATCATGTGGTCTGTGTGGGTCGTTATGCATTGTAAAGGGATGCTATACTGTAACAAGCACATGTAGATTGTGTGAGATATTAAACCAAGGTTCTGACTCTCTGTGGTCATTAAAAATCCCATGGCACTTCTCATAAAAGAGTAGGGGTGTAACCCCAGTGTCCTGGCCAATTTCCATGGATTGGCCCTTACCAATCATGGCCTGATAATCTCCATCCATTGAATTGGCTCTATCACTTTTTATCCTCTAACTTTAGCTGGTGTTTGGTGAACACACTGGCACCATTGTACTGTGGCTGCCATCGCATCATCCAAGTGGATGCTGCACATTTGTGGTGGTTGAGGAGAGATTCCCTGATATGATTTTAAAGCACTTTGGGTGTACAAGAGTACATATGGAAGCACTATGTAAATTATTGAATGATTGATTGATTGATAGACCATTCATCCATTCATTAAGACAACAACCACAAAAATCACTTTCTCCTCCAATTAAATGCACCATTATGTTTTTGTTTTTTACCGTCACACTTATCAACTTTCAAAATTTCAAGGGTTCATCTGGGTTCAAGTCAAAACTTGGATAAAACCCCATCATATAGTAATACATGCTCCAAAGTCCAGAGCTGGTTAAGTTTACTGAAAGTATTTTTCAGCAGTGTTTACACCCGGCCATGGCCTGACGGAAAGCTTTATAAATTATTGAATTTTGAGAACATATTAGGCCACCACCTCTGCCAGCCTGACCACTGTCTCTGTTCAAGTCCCCCAGACATATCCACTGGTCTTTGAAAGCATAGGACACACACCACTTAGAATGATCCTCATAGCTTCTGAACATCTGAGGTCCTGGGAGACAAACTCTGTTAATGTTCATCACATGCCAGGGAAGTGAACAGTTAGAGGGTAGTTGATGTGCCTGGTGCAGCCATCGATTTCACCAGCAGATCTGTCTCCAATGCTTGAGCCACCCAACCTGTGTAAATATCTGTAGAGAGTGTTTAGAATTTAGCATAGTATTAGTTTCTCATCATAATTCTTTTTTTTTTACTGAAAACCTTCTGACAATCAAATTTTAGATGCAACAAGGAATATGCAAATATCTTAATGCATTTAAGTGTTGCCTTGTATGCCTTGCTTCCGTGAAACATATAAAGAGAAATTTTGAAGACTGTGTCTGTTATTCTTTCCTTTGCAATGAATGGGACTGATGCATTCATGCTTCAAAAAGGATGCTAAAGTACCATAAATATATTCTAAAAGTAGTCGTGCTACTTCTTTGAATTATCTACTGAAGTGGATAGGCAGATTTGGTTAATACAGACCAAAATCATTAAGACATTTTTATATTTTTGAAAGCAATCAAGGCTTCTGTTTAAGCCTGAAAATCAGTTCTGATTCATGGCTGTTGCATTGAAAACAACCTCATGATTTTTGCTTTTGTATTTCACAGAATTTTTCTTATGTTTAGTATTAGTGTAAAAATATGAATGTATCGTAATATTCTGTTTTAGTTTAGTTTCATTGTGTTTTGGTTCTGTTTTCCCTGTTCTGGTTTGCCGTGTTCCCTAGTTGGTTTCCTTGGTGGTTAAGTTCTACACTCCTGTTCCTTTTTTATTTTGATGACTCTTCCCTTGTATTTAGGCCTTGAGTTTCCTCAGTTAATTTGTCCAGCATCACAATTCACACATACTGTCTTTTTTAATTGTGCAACTTCATTATTTCAAATATAGGCCTGCTCATAATAGAAGCGACACGTTCACGACGCACTTGTTTTTCCAGGCGTGCTGTAAAACAGCTGAAAACAGCTGAAAACAGAGTGATGAAAACATCTCAACTTTTCAGAATGCCACAAGCGCCGCAGGTCATGTGACAAAAAAAGACCTTTCCGTAACAACATCGATGTAGAGTAACGATGCAGTAATCTACTGCTTTCGTTGTGCGCATGACTACTACAACCATACATGACACTAATAGACCTCTTATTTAATTTTTTAACGATCAGATTTAGTTGCATGTAATGTAAATATGCTTACTGTGGTTAGCTTTGCACTGCTGTAAGCACACAGTAATTTAATACTATGCAACATTATAGCATTGTGCAACATACTATCATACAGTATAACTGTGTATAGCATGATTGTTAATATAGTGAGAAATTATATATATATATCTAAAAAAAAAAAAAAACATATATATATATATATATATATATATATATATATATATATATATATATATATATATATATATATATATATATATATATATATATATATATATACCATGCAACAGTGTGGCATTGTGCAACATACAATCTATACAAATCTATGTGAAAGAAACTAAAACTCCATAAAACATAAAAAAGAGGTTAAACTTGAGTCTTGTACATTGCTTACACAATCAATGTAAATAGTTGCTTAGGCACTGTGATGTACTTTGGAATAATGTAATGTCAATAAACTGCTATGTTGTGCCACCGGTCTAAATATACAGAAGAGTTTTTTTTTTATTTTGTTAAGAGCTCTTACCATCCACATAGTAGCGCTGATTTGGCAAAACTGAAAAAAGTTTGTCCTCCTAATGATTTCAGCTTCTGCAGACTCCTCCTGTTTTTAAGGCCGGTGTTTTACCATCACAAATTTGAGCCATTACAGCAATATCTTGGCGAAATGCCCCAGGGACAGAGCAGTTATACATACGTGGATTAAGATATGCTAACTGCCATGCTGTTAAGAGAGAGGAATACGTATATCAGAATTGTGATCACTAAAATATACCACTTTAAATCTAATCTTATACAATAAGCATAGCATGTGCTCACATATTTGAGGGAACTGTGAATAGTTGTATGTAATACATAGCAGAGTCTGGCCGTAGTATTTTCCTGTAGATGGGTAACTGTAATTTCTCTCTGGAAATGGAGGAAAATGAGGAACACTGTGTGTGAGCCAAAATCCCTGAGACTGGTCAATCATCAACACTCCTGCAGAAATCATGGATCAGAATACATGGAAAAAGTTAGTCATAAATCATCAAGCAGTTGGATACAAGTTTCATCTAGCATGACACGTTGTTTTAATGAGAACGAGACTCACATGGACCAAGCAAATCAGAAGAGTACTATTTTAATGGAGTGAATTTGAATTTGGATTTCTAAGTCTAATAAATAAAATAAATAAATAAATAAATAAAACCCTAATTCAACTGCATTGGTTCAAAAACGTATCGATCACAAAGTTCAGTATGAGGTACCACAAGGCTCAGTGCTAGGATCATTGCTGTTCACTCTGTACATGCTACCCTTAGGATCATTAGGAAGCATGACATTAGTTTTAATTGTTATTTCACTTTACGCCCTGACGAAACTTATCAATTCACAAAAATAAAGCGTTCGTTCACTCCAAAATGAAAATTCTGCCAGTAATTACTCACCCTCTTGTTGTTCCAACCCCGTAAGACTTGCATTCATCTTCAGAACCCAAATTAAGAAACTTGCCGGCCCAAAAGTTATTAAAGACATCGTTAAAATAGTCCAAGTGACTTCAGTGGCTCAATCTTAAGTTTATCAAGCAGCGAGAATATTTGCGGAAAAAATAAAATAAAAAAACAAACAAATTTATTCAACTATTCATTTCCTTTCTCACTACGTGAAATCTCAAGGCCAACAGAGAAGGAAAAGAATAGTTGAATAAAGTTGTTATTTTTGTTTGTTTTTTTGCACACAAAAGTATTCTCGTAACTTGATAAACTTAAGATTGAGCCACTGTAGTCAATCTAGTCAAAGCTGCTGCAAAGACAATACAATCTCTGTTACTTTATAGGGCCCCTATCAAAGCATTTAAAATGTTACTATTTTTGTTTTAGGAGTTCCCAAAAACAGTTTAACATGCATGCAAGGATAAAAAACACTTTATTTGTCTTATAATATGCATTTATTTTTAACTGATTTGCTCACCGACTCCCAAATGATTTGTACAACGACTCATTTTTCCAAACCACTCCTTTGCGTGACGCTAATCGGCGGTGATTGGTCAGATGACAGACCCAGTCAGTTATTGTTTGTTAGCATAACGCATAAACATATTGATAAAGCACTGCAGTACTACAAGACACTCTATTCTTTATGACAACTCCAATAACAGCGACAAACATTTCACATATTTAAAAAAAATTGACATTGGAGACCTAGAAGCTGCGCTGAGCGTAACTTACACACACACACGCGCACACACACATATTCCCTCCTTGCGCCCCGGGTACCGACGCTACAAAACCGTTCAAAACCCATAAAAGCAACAATTATCAATAATACTTACAGGTTGTGATTCATAGGAGTAAGCTGATCCATATACAGTAGGCCTAAGTAGATTTTCTTAATGTCTAGTGACATATCAGTGAAAATGTATGATTAATTGAAATACATTTCTTGCATAGGCCTACAGCTCCTTTAAAGATCTCAAGAGAATATATTTGTGGTTTCCACAAATATATTAAGCAGTAAAAGAGTTTTTACATTGATAATGGAACAGTGTTGTGGCTGTGCATGACAAAAGAGTAAAAACAAAAACTGTCTTTAATATAATTCACACAAAAAAACAAAACCAGTAATAAACTGGCATACACTAGAGCTGTGTCCCAATTCAGAGGCTGCATCCTTCGAAGGACTCTAAAGGTTGGGCAGAGCGTTGTTAAATGGGACGGGTCTATCCTATGAAGGACTGTTCTTGTCTATAGCTGGTATTCAGTGACTGTAACGTTTGTATGGGACATTACATGGAACTATCTGAAAATAAAACAGGGTTCAACAAGCTGTCTAAACATGTTCACTTTGGTCCATTTCTATAATAAATAGTATAAACTACAGAATAATAGCATAATAGAAAGATATAAGTCAACATCTTAACCGCTTTACAGGTTTTTTTTTTACATTTGTATCATTATATATTTGAGAAAAGTTGAAACCCAATATGACATTTAAAAGTGTGATCTGGCGAATTTCAAAATAGAAAAAATTCAATAAAAAAATAGTGTAGTCACTAGTCACTAGTGTGCAATGAATTCTGTATAGGTAAGCCACCAAGGATTAATCTGTTGGATCCTTAATTTTATGGGAAACAAAGGACGCATTCAAAGAGCTTCTATCATAGCATTTGAAATGTTCCTATTTTTGTTTTGGGAGTTCCCAAAAACAGTTTAACGTGCATGCAAATATAAAAACACTTTATTTGTCTAGTAATATGCATTTATGTTTACCTGATTTGCTCAACGAACTCCCAAATGATATTAGTTTGACGATTCATTTTCCCAAACACCTCCTTTGAGTGACGCGAATCTGCGGCGATTGGTCAAATGACCCAGTCAGTTGTTATTGGTAAACCGCAGACAGAGATTGTTGGAAATGGATCGCCCATCACCATGGATTATGGCCTTATGGCTTGTCAAGTGTTAAAAATTGTATACACTGTTTCAACAAACGTGTCAGAAAAAGTGCATGCTACAGAAAACATAACAGCAAACATTATTAAAAATACTTACAGATTGTGATTCGGAGAAGGACGAATCTGATCCATATACATGGGTACTGAGCCCTCCTTCGGGAACAACCGGCTTGCGAATCCACATTTAAATTCATTTATGTTTTTGAATGATTCGTCATTAAAATCATGAGAACACAAGGTTCGGGCTATAGCTACTGTTGTGGTATCGTTGCAAATATTAACTCTAACCACTGATTCTTCACATGCTCGTCCCTGGGCAATGAAAACACATGCTGAACTGTCTTTGCAATGTAGAACACACCGTCTTCTCGACATGATGCTATTTAGCTGAAGTTTTTGAATGTGTTCTAGATTTCAAGTTTACACTTACGTCTGCGCGCAATTGTTGGGAGCGGCCAATGAGCTTATGTTTCATATCTACGTCACTACCAAACAGCTAATGACTCGTTTCAAAAACATTTCATTTCATAGACTCAGAGTCAAGCTCTCACTTTTGAAAGACAATAACTTTATATACCAGGGGTTCTCAACTCCAGTCCTCGCGACCCACTGATCTGCATACTGTGTATGTCTCCCTTATTTAACACACCTGATTCAGATCCTCAGCTCGTTAGAAGACTCTATTGCTGCGTCCAATTCGCCTACTTACACTGACGCCCTAAAGTACGTACTCTTTTCGTGAAGAAAGTATATACTTTTGAGTGTGCAGCAAAAAGAGTAGGCAAGCTTTGGGACATACTATCACGTCATCTTTAACGGACAGCTCTGTCGCGTGCTGCGTGCATCCTGTCACCGTAAACTGCCCTGTCAAAATCATCTCGTCACAGTTAAAATCCTCCATTCTATCTAAATTGATTTCCTACCGTTTCAGAGCACGTTCATCTGCCAGTCGTGGGTCTTTCAGGCAGAGACTCTCCTCGTGTTTGCAATTTTAATACAATGATGCATTTAAAAAGTAATGGCTAAACGTGTTTTACAAAAGTTCACAATGCTGCTGCATATGCAATATAATGTGGACAACATAATAAATTCATTTTCGTTGGTTAGATACTGATAATTAATCACTCAAATGCAAAGCTCTTTATTTAAACCTCTCTACACAGCCACGGGACTAGGGCAGTGTCTGTAGTTTTTTAACACTTTTTACTCGTATTTGTAGTTCTAACCGAATCCTCGTCCACCGTGCAATGGTTTGTGGGCAATATCAGCCGTTAGAGAGTGCATCGATCTACACTTCGGATTCTGACCGGAAATAGTAAGACTATCCGGGTATCTTTGAAACACTCATTTCAACAAACTACGGTTTGGGACGCACTGATTCTATTTTCGAATACTATTTAGGATGGATAGTATGTGAATTGGACGCAGCATATGTCTATACTAACGAGCTGAGGATCTGAATCAGGTGTGTTAAATAAGGGAGACATGCACAATATGCAGAGCAGTGGGTCGGGAGGACTGGAGTTGAGAACCCCTGTTATATACGGTACACTTTCAGATATAAATCTTTGCAGGATGTTTTCATTCCCTTAGAGCTATATTCCACACTACATGAACAGTCATTTTCAAAAATCCATGATAGGGGCTCTTTAAAAGAGCCTTCCAAATTGGGACAGCCTTTGTCGCGCAGTCTTCATGCCTGTATGCAGCAGTATGAATTGGGATGCAGCTCAGGAAACTGTCAGGGAACATATGACAGGGAAACCGAACAGAAACAAAATCCTGACAGATAATAAAAATGAATTTTTATTAGAATGATTTGTAAAGGATCATGTGACACTGAAGAATGCGTAATGACTGCTGACAATTCAGATTTGCCATCACAGGAATAAAATACAATCTACAATATTTTAAAATAGAAAACAGGTCAAACACAATTTTTTTTATATACTGTATTTTAGGTATTATACACTTCTTTCAACATTAACAAATCTTACCGACCCCAAATCTTTGAATATGTATAATTTATATCTGTTGCCACCCTGTTGCCAACACATGTTATTAGTGAGTATTCACACAAAATTACCTTTGTATGTCCATACTTGCTTGGGTACTTCAGTTCTGGTGGGCGCGTCATTGTAAAGCATATAGACTGAACTGTTGGACTGAAAAGTAAAAGTACAGTAATATGTGTGCAGTACAGTGTCATTACAGTGTTATTAATGCACAATACTGTATAACACCAGTGAAAAAATTAAAACAAAATGTAAGTGCCTCTTAATACACTTTTGAAACAAGGAACAACAAGGAGCAATGATAGTATTCAAAGAGCTTCTTACTGTGTATCCAGAGTAAAGCTGTGACAATGTTCTGCCCAAAGCTCCTTTGCTGCTGTTGACAATATTTTTACTCATCTGAAAATCCATGACGGATGGATCCAGATACATGTAATCTACTCCACTTCCCTTAACATCCATCTTGTAAATGGGAAGTTTGTAAATAATAAACCTTTTAAAATAATATAAGAGCGTTACAATGGCAAAGAATAGTCAAACATTGCTGTACATAACACTTTACAGAGCATAGCTAAGATTAAAGTCAACATCAAATGAGTTATCATAAACTAAGCCTAAACCCGAAAGCAAAGATTTGAACCTACCAGTCAACCGGCTGACCATTCTCATTTAAGCAGGATATGACTGCCTCTGAGAAACCGATCAAAAATAACAAGATACACACACAGAGTTGAAACAACATGGCCATTTCAATCTGTTATTCAAAGCGAACCAAACATTTCCTGTTTAAATTACATCAGAGAATCAACGTTTTCAGTCGTATTACGAGCTTAGAAATCTATTCTAATTTAAGAAAGAGGAAGTTTGTCTCATGACTGATATTACACAGCTGTAATCTAGAGACAGAGAGGCAGTCTTAGTTTTCTCTGCATATGGAAGAGATGGGGAAAATCAGTTTGTTTAGAAATCAGAGTGTTTAGAATTCTAGAATTAATCACTAAACTGTGTAAAATAATGTGATTTTGTTGAAAGCCTACCTCTACGAGGGTGAGTTATTTATTATTATTTTGGGCATTAATTAAATTATATGTATATATATATATGTATATATATATATATATATATATATATATATATATATATATATATATATATATATATATATATATATATATATATATAGTTTAGCTAAAAAGCTTGCTGGATAATTTATATAAGCTACATATATATATATATACATATATATATATATATATATATATATATATATATATATATATATATATATATATATATGTAGCTTTTTTAACATTAATATTGGTTCCCCTAGCCTGTATTTAGTCCCCTCAATATCCAGAATTTTCAAATCAGGTGTAAACCAAACTTTAGCAATCTTTCTCTTCTCTGCAGCTCAGACAGTGATCTTGAATCTCCTTCGTTATTGCGTCATAATGAGGAAAGGTTACCTCCCCGTTCTCTGCTTTTGCCCACCCGGAGAATTTGGCTCGCCCATGAAAAAATTAGTTAGGAACAGGAAGTACAAACATGCAGACGCAATTTTAGTTTTAGTGTTCAGATGTACAAATAAACACAAACATATTTTTAGTTCCTTCATTCCAGCCTTTGAAGAAACAATAGGTTAATTTTATTTTCTCTGGAAATGCGCTGACACAACTTCCCCACCGACAACTGTTTTCTCAACTTGAACTGCAGAACTGGCCTCGATGAACGTCTGAAAATAAAACGATCAAGCTACTGTAGTAAACTTTTCTTTCTTTGTTAGAAAAGTTAGCAACTCAGGAGACCAGGAGACAATGGACGTTTTCCAAGCAGAAGTTGTTTATTGCTGGTAGCTGCAGTCACGCCAACATCGTCTCACTAAGGGAAATGTTCCCTTACAATTTTATACATTTAGAGGAGAGGAGTTTACATAGGGGTGGAGTCACTCTGAAACAAAGCATGCAAATGATTCAACCGCCACCTCAGTTCATCAGCATAGCAGATTTCTGTGCCTTGAAATGCTAATCTGGAGGAGTTACATTGAAACAGCATCAACTATTCAGATGCTGAAACTAGTGGCCAGGAATTCTGGTTCCAGAGAGCCATCAGAGCCATTAAAGACACCAGATGGAAATCTCCCCTGTAGCTAATCCAATCAAAAACAGGACTATCGGGAAAGGAGACTCTTGCTGGAGACTCTATAATCATCTACTAAACTTTCAGGTTTTATACCATTGGAGACAAATTTGTATTCCTCCACTATCCAGCAACAATTTCTAATGTGTTGCCTACTTGTTAAAGTTCAGACAGGTAATCTATCTATCAAAATCATTTAATACTGTTTGCATAAGACAAGCCAGTGACTAAAATATCAAATTCACATTATTTCTTTTAGTAGGATGAAAATAATCTTATTTAAATTGTGATCAAATTATACAGAAAGCGATCAAAGAACAATCTTTCCACACAGCGCAAGATTATCTGGACAACTCGTTATGAAATCAATGACGCACGTTACACTGCACAACGAAGCTCTTACTGTATAATGTTACATCATCGTGTTTGCATTGGTGAAAGCATTACAGAGAGTGCAGAACCTGTGTTACACTGCACAACAAAGTATGTACATCATCGTGTTTGCATTGGTGAAAGCATTACAGAGAGTGGCGGAGAAGACTCCTTGGGCGGCCAGGGCGGCGGAGACCCCATCGGGTGGCCAGGGCGGTGAAGACCCCTCGGGCAGCCAGGGCGGTGATGCCCTCTCAGGACCAGACACTGGCTCGGGACCAGACACCGGCTCAGGAACAGACACCGGCTCAGGAACAGACACCAGCACAGGAACAGACACCAGAACTGTAACAGCCACAAGAACAGACACAAACAGAGGAACAAACACTGGCTCTGGCACTGGAACACGCACAGGCTCTGCCTCCGCCTCTGAAGCAGCAGCCACCGGTTCAGGAACTGCAGACACCGGCTCAGGAACAGTCACTAGAACAGAAATGGTCACAAGGACAGACACAAACACAGAAACAAACACTGGGTCTGGAACAGACATTGGCTCCAGCTCTGGAACAGGCACTGGCTCTGCCTCTGGAACAGCAGACACTGGCTCTGCCTCTGGCTCTGGGACAGCAGACACCTGGCTCTTGGGACAGCAGACACTGGCTCTGCCTCCAGCTCTGGCTCTGGAACAGCAGACACTGGCTCTGCCTCCAGCTCTGGCTCTGGAACAGCAGACACTGGCTCTGCCACTGGCTCTGGGACAGCAGACACTGGCTCTGCCTCCGGCTCTGGGACAGCAGACACTGGCTCTGCCTCCGGCTCTGGGACAGCAGACACAGGCTCTGCCTTAGGCTCCGGAACAGCAGACACTGGCATGTCCAGGATCCGAGCCAGACGCTCCAGATAGTCCAGCACAGCCTTGGCGGCCACGCCAATGGGGATCTCTTGCTCTGTCCCAGACTGGACAGACGGAACGTGAACAGTCTCTGACTGGGCAGACATGACGTGAACAATCTCTGGCTGGGCAGACGGCCCGTGAACAGTGTCTGACTGGGTAGATGGGACGTGAACAATCTCTGACTGGGCAGACGTGACGTGAACAGTCTCTCGCTGGGCAGACGTGACTCGCACAGTCTTCGCTGGGCAGACGTGACTCGAACAGTCTTTCGCTGGGCAGACGTGACGTGCACAATCTCTCGCTGGGCAGACATGATGTGAACAGTCTCTGACTGGGCAGATGGGATGTGAACCATCTCTCGACCACCTTCTGTGGCCTCCACGGGTTCCGCGAAATTTGATCCGAAATCGGGTCCCCCTGGAAAACTCTCTGCTTTCCCGCTCGGTGGCTAGGGAAGAGATGTTAAAAGCCATAACACTCGGTTCCGTGTGACAGAGTCATTCTGTCACGTGAACCGTTTCTGACTGGACAGATGTGACGTGAACAGTCTCTGGCATGGCCCCTCTTCTCTGCTGAGTCCTCATCTTTGGTTGGATCGTTCTGTCACGGCACGGTTACAAAAAGGGAGAGAGTCGACTCAAGTGCAGAGCAAGAATATATATTGCGAAAGAAAACAAACACAAAGCAAAAACCCATGAGGGGAAAACACAATAAATAAAACATGAAACAATAACTGACCTTGAAGAACAAAACAGAACCTGAACAAGAAGACGATCACAGGTAAAATGGGAGACAATGACAACGATGCGACAAAGACTGCAAACAAGAGGAGACTTGAAAAGGGAACAAATAAGAGGGGACAGGTGGGAGAACTCAACGCTAATCAGGTAACAAGGGAGAGGATCAAAAAATGACGAGAGCACATGGCCCAAAATAACAAAACACCCATGTGCAACACAAGACAGGACAGGCATGTGACAGTATGTACATCATCATGTTTGCATTGGTGAAAGCAATAGAGAGAGTGCAGAAACTGCGTTGCAATGATCCGATCATCAAGTCATCCGCTTGCTCAATGCTCATCACTGCAACATTTTATGTGATGGGAATAGATCTAAATACTTCAAAAACTTCTCACGAACTTCTTGCACGATTCGGCAATCTCAATAGCTGTAATAGTAAAAACGTATAATAGCTGTAGTAAACGTCTTCAGAGAGTTTCACATGTAATATGTAGTTATCCAGTGGGGCGGCAGTGGCTCAGTGGTTCATGTAGGTTGTCTACAAACCATAAGGTTGGTGGTTCGATCCCCGTTTCCACCTGACCAAGTGTCGAGGTGTCCATGAGCAAGACACCTAACCCCAGCTGCTCCCGACGAGCTGGATGCCGCCGTTGCATGGCTGACACCGCCGTCGGTGTATGAATGTGTGTGTGAATGGGTGAATGTGAGGCTATGTAAAGCGCTTTGGTGGCCATTAGGTCTATGAAAGCGCTATATAAATGCAGTCCATTTACCATTTTATTTCATATGCAAGCATGTCAGACAATCACAGCAGTGGGTGGTTACACTGAATCCCAAGGGTGAAATGCCCCTTCAAACAGAGCATTCAAATCAGAGGCTAAAATCAGGCAAGGAGAAATGGCCTTTATTACTAAATTATGACCATTTTGAATAAAAAAAAAAACAAACAAAAAAAAACATACTAGCACTATAAGGGCAACTCTGGAAACATTATAAAATAATAAAAGAACCCCATGTCAGGAAACCTTTAAAGCTTATTAGACAATTTGTGACTTTCCTTTAGTGTGTTATAGCTGTTTTTGCTTGCAAAGTTACAAAGCACAAAGTCCACACAAAGACAGTTAATTCCTCTAACAAAACACTTTCCTCAGATGCTTTGTTTGTATTCCTGCTGCCATTATTTCTGTAATGCTACAACACCATATGACACACTTGCATAATGACCCTCTGCTGGCTGGGCTACTTTGCCCTCGCCCTCAAACAAAGGTAGTTCTAAGATCAGAACAATTTTAGCAAAGAGCAAGACACATGAACTGACAGACCACAAAACCCCTCTGAAGCACTAGTCAAGTCAAGTCACCTTTATCAGATATAGCGCTGTTTACAATGCAGATTGTTTCAAAGCAGCTTTACAGTGATAACAGGAACATAATGCAACAAAGTATGAGGTACAGCAGATCTACAAGAACATAGTGTCATAGTCCAGCTTAAGTGAGTTCAGTGATGGTTCATTTTTGTTGTAAAAAAGTTATTTAGTTCAGTTATATTATATACATAACCACTCTGGAGAAAACAGTTATGTCATCATCCAGCTCAGTTCAATTCTTATGTAATGGTGTCTATGTAGGCAGATCAATATTATTGTTGAATATTAAGTGACACATAGGGGAGTGTGCGGCACATAGTAATGTGGGGCTAGTTGTAACATGCTTGTTTTAAATACTTCCACACATGCTGGCAAGACAAAATTTGGTGTATTTACTAGTTGCCATTTCAACACTATAAAGAGAAAAAATGGGGCATGTTGTAACACTGCGTTACAGTGTGCCCCTATAAGAAATATGCTATTATATTCTTTACTTTCTAAAAATAAAAAAAATCTAAAAATTCTAAAAATTAGAAACCTGTAGATAAAGAGTGAGAGTCAATGTTCAGAAATTGTTATTATTTTATTTTGAACTATCCTGTGTATAGCTGTATTTTCTGGTGTGATTGTTGTCAAACTCAAAAATTAGTTTATTTTTAATTATTAAAAAATGCCATTATTGCATATGAAAAAAAGTTAATAATTGTATTTTATTAAGAAAATATTTTGGTTTGACTTTTTTTCTTCTTTTTTTATGAGATCAGATAGCATTTTAAGCTGTCATATGGTGATGTTACAATGTGCCCCTCACATGTTACAATGTACCCCACCTATGGGGCATATTGTCACATTTCACTTCCATTCTTTCAGGGTAAATCAAGAAAAAAGTATACACTGTATTAATAAAACAAAACCACATAATTGTAACAGACATGTGGGAAATTAATGTGGGAAGTAGATTTACACAAACTGAGAGAGGCAAAAAAAACGTTAGGTTGCTAACGTTAGGCCCCCGCTCTCCCCTACTGTATGTATATATATATATTAGGGCTGGGCAAGTTAACGTGTATTATCGCGTTAACGCATTTATTAATTAATGCCGATAATTTTTTTAACGCACGTAACGCAGTTTTTTTATATCATTTTTTTTTAAAGTCCGTTGCTCACTGGCTCTAAATAACCGGCCTACAGTCAAACCATGGATCACAGGAGGGGTGGGATGTTGGTCATCCAGCAAATAACCCACCCAAACAAGCAGTAGAGAGAGGCTTTGGCAGGTCTCTCAGGTGAATAGAAAGGGAGACAGCGCTCCGCGAGACGAGTGAATGACAGGCGCGGATAGTAACCAACGGCTTCTGTGCGCTACGCAGCTGTAGCCTTTTAACTTAAATTAAAATTATACATAACTTTACCTGATAGACCTGCGTTTAGTTTAGCGGGAGTGCTCTGCCATGTGAATTCCCTTCTGTTGATGTCCTGATAACTATTTAGATTCTGGAAACTCACAAACAGCGAACCGAGGATCAGTCTCTATTCCAATGATTTGTGCTGGCTGCGCGCCGTCGGCAACGGGCGGGCGCGTGCGTGAGGCGAGCTTGACCGCAACAGTTTCACAGGAACGCACCCGCTTGTCACTGCACCTTGTGCTCGACGACCACTTCACCTCACTCTAAATGCTGATTTATACTTCTGCGTCAGACCTACGCAGGAGCCTCTTTGGTTTTCATTCATACTTCTGCGCCGTTGTTCGCGTTGACGCGCAAATATGGGAGCATGTGAAACCCGGGGAGCGATTCTAGCAATCACAGCGCAGGCAAGCATATTGACGCGTTGTTACATTTTTGGAGAGGTGCACGTCAGGGTACGCGCGCTACACACAGCCCTACGGCGTAAGTTCGATGCAGAATTATATTGGGCTTTACCTCTGTTTAATGTAACCTAATCTTAGTGTGCGTGGGAAACCATGGCATGACCAAACCTAAGCTATTATCAGAGGAGTAACGTTGGTCGACTTATATCTGTAGTGGTCATGACCTCTGACTACATTGACTGACTGTTTCTGCTGCTCCCTGATAAAAGATACCTGTTGATAACTGTTGAGAAAAAAAGAAAAAAAAGAAAACTGGACTCGTTTTAACTAGATAACAGGTAATCCCCTGTGCCAAATAGCATTGTTTTAATATTTGATTTGATTATATTAATGTTTAAGTTGAGATTTATAATAAATATTTTATTGCTACTGTGTAAAAGAGAATTCTGCTGGTATAAAGCACCTTATTAAGTTTTTGCAAACCACACTTTTATGTATATAGCAGTACATTTAAATCAAAAGTGTGCAATACATTACTTTAGAATTCATTATTCAATTTTCCGCGTAACAATGCGATTAATCGCAAGAAATTCATGCGATTAATCGCGATTAAAAAATGTAATCGTTGCCCAGCACTAATATATATATATATATATATATATATATATATATATATATATATATATATATATATATATATATATATATATATATCACACCTATTTCATAACAATAATCAGAATACTTTTTTTTGTCACTGAGAATAATTTGTTTAGGCTGTTGGCATTAAACACAACATGCAGGTTCTCTCAGCTTATGTTACTCTGTCTCTGAATTGCACTGTTAAAATCTCACAGAGATTTCCTTTTCCTAAAACATTCTGTTGACACTAAGATATTACCAGCTCAGGACTGTTTTTTTTTTCTCTCGTTCTTCGAAAAATTTGTTGAACTTTGGTTGAGGGGCGGTAATGGGAGCAGTAACTTTTGGCCAGATGAAATGTTGGGTTGTGGATGGGGTGGACTGTCATCACTGAGTGAATTGAAATAGACAAAGGAGAGAGGTGGCTTGTTTTGGAGGGTTATCAGCAAATCAGAATCTCTGGATGGAGGTGGGGAAGATCATTGATCATTTGGACCCATTACAAAACAATAAAACTGGTGCCTCCTTCCAAAACCTCCTCCAACCACTGGTGTAGTCAGCAGTGACTCCATTTACAGTCATGGCCACTACCTCAAATCAGGTAAATATATTTCATTTTCATTACTGTAGATGTGTGGATGTGTCATGCTAGCCTCTTAAAAAAGGAATTATTGTATTGTATTATTATATATTAGTATATATCAGTATTATTTTATAATGTGTTTTGTGTAGAATGTGGAGTTTGTAAGGACGGGCTTACGGGAAGAATACTGGTTAAAGTTCTTCACATCCATCGTGAAGGATCTCATCACCGCATTACTGAGCTGATTGCAGATGTTCAGTTAACCCTGAAGACCCAAAAAGACTATCTGACTGGAGACAACTCTGAATATCATCCCCACTGACACAATCAGAAACACTGTCCATGCTCTTGCCAAAATAAAAGGAGTAAGTCTTTTCATTTGTTTAATTTTGCTCTTATATGTGATTTGATTTATAGCTTTTCCCCCTCATATATATATATATATATATATATATATATATATATATATATATATATATATATATATATATATATATATATATATATATATATATATATATATATATAAATTATGACTGTATAAATAAAACTCACAGTTTGTTCAGGTAAAAACATATTTTTTACTTTTTACAGTGAATGCCAACCAGCATTATTTTCGCTAAATCAAAGATGTTAAATGTACAAAGTGTTCGATGAATTGGTTATTAAATCAACTTAATCATCTTGTAATTAAATAGCTGATGTTTAGTTGTTTTAAGCAATGTCTCTATAAGAATATTTATTGTCTTGCAGATCAAGACCCTTGAGGGCTTTGCCCTGGATATTTGTGAACATTTCCTCACAGCATTTAATCATGTCACAAGAGTGAGGGTCAACATTGATGAAGTTCCCTGGAAGAGACTGGAAAAGGTGTTTGGTTACCGCTAAAGCACACTATATGCAGTGAATTTCAAAAACAAATGAGATATTTGCATATATTTTTCATCATTTAGTCAATCATTTTTAATAGAATCGGCTTACAAATGATGAAGATCACAAGCAATATACATAAGTCAACAATATTCACAGTACTGCAGTGTGAATAAGCAACACCTGTAACTGTGCCTGTATAAACTTAAATGAAACTTCATACATGCACTAAAAATTAATTCATAGAAAAAAAAGACCCACAAAAGTGGTAAATTTTAAGAAAAGCTCTAGGACGATTTTTTCTTCAGATTTCATTTTGTCAAATGTTTGATATATATGACTGATTCTTATTAAATGAATTTGGTTTGCAATACATGAAAATGATCAGTATCCTATAGTTGATTAACAAGTTTTTTATATCTAAAATATTATTAATGTGTTTAACAGAATAGGAGTTGAGCACACATGCTTTATCATGTGCCCTGAGGGCCACCTCCCGCTTCTGTTGAGGTCGAACAACATCTGAGTAGTGAGTAAAATTCAGGATTCTGAACTAGTGATGGTGTCTGAAGGAAAACAGATTAAAGGAGTAGTTCACTTCAGAATTAAAATGTCCTTACAACCCCCTTCCCTTTGCCAAAGGGCTAGACACAATCGCAGCCATAGAATATGGGTCTTATCTTCTTATTTTCTATTTTGAATTTACATTTATTTAAATTTTAACCCATTTATTTAAACCCATTAAATAACTTTTAACCACAAATGCTCATCTTGCACGTTCATGACTGCACTCAATTGCGTAATCATGTTGGAAAGGTCAGGCGGTATCCTGAACTAAGAAATAAAAAAAAAAAAAATTAGGGTAAGGCGGAAAACTACTTCAACTTTCAAAATCGTCCGACATACTTACATCCAGACGTCCGGTTTTTACCTTTTATTTATTTTTTTGTTTCACTTTGTCTTTGCACATTTGTTTTGTAAACACTACGTATATTAGTATATAAGTATATTTATTTGAGATTGCAATGTATTTATTTATTTAATTTTTTTGTAAATGGCCGATCGTTTCAAGAGATAAGCCCCTTATTCCTTGGCTGGGATCGCGTAGAGCCATCTGAAGCTCCACTGAAACTGCAATTTGGACCTTCAAACCATTGTACCCCATTAAAGTCCACTATATGGAGCAAAATCCTGGAATGTTTTTTCTCAAAAATTATTTCTTTTCGACTGGAGAGAAAGACATGAACATCTTAGATGACGTGGGGGGTTAGTAGATTTTAATTCTGAAGTGGAAAGAATATTGTTGTATTTGAGCACATTTTTGTTCTGATGTATTTTTTCTCAGTGACTCCAGTGGTTCACAGCGGTCTGAGCAGATATGAAGGTACTGAAGACTACTCAGTCTGGATTTGTGGGCTTCCTGAAGGACCGTTTCACCACTCTGACAGAGGCAAAGGACAGATTCTTCTGCACTTCCGTTTATGCAAGATGGCGCTACAACACTCACGTAAACGTGGCATTTGACTCTGCATGGTAAATGCAAACCCTTTAGACATGCCAACAAAGTGCAAACTCTTAGACATGCCATAAGATGTGATACATGTTATGTGTCATATATGTATAATGTACAATGAAAATGTCCTCATAGGAAAACGGTTAAGGACACCATCATTCAGAAGTTTGCGGGACCCTATGAGTCGTTGAGAAAATACTCTCCTTCAGTTCAGAAAACTCTGTACGATACCCAACTCCTGGTACTTGACAGAATTCCACAGGTAATTCAAACTGATTTCAGTTTTGTTTGACTTTTGTAAGAGAAAAAAAAACTTTGGACTTTTGTTACTAGTAGCGTTTAGACCAGGGGTCACCAAACTTTTTTCTCTGGGGGCCAAATTATCGTTTCTGACTGTGATGGGGGGCCGGGTCAGCTATATAACATAGAATTGTATGACCCAGACAAAAATGACCACCAGCAGGCCTCATTGTGTCGTAGAGATTACTAGCCTGGCACAGCCATCCCCACTACTATCCACACTACTATATCAACACTTGATTCCGAGTTTGGCAAAGGAATACATTCTGTTGTGCAGCCAGTCCGCCTTTCATCCTCCGAATCCTGTCTTCTCTTGCTTGCCCTCGCAAGCTAGCATACTCTTTTGGCGGGTTTAGTGGTGACGACACAGATTATATTCTTTGAAAACCGCATCAAATAATACAAACTGGTCCTTTTTCACGGTCCCATTTAAAAAAAAATTGTTGGTCCACTGTTCTTTGAAAACTCTGCACTCTCTATCAACTTTTCGTTTAACGTTAGACATTTTGCTGTCCTGAACACTGACTGTTCCCTGTGCGCGTGTTGTCTGTCACTGCTTGATCTCGAGCATATTGGGTGACGAATTTGGCAAATATAGTTAATTTTATAACTAAATATAATTTTTTAACAGAAAAAAATCAACAAAATACCAGATGCAGACATGTTATTTTTTTTCCAAAAAGCAATTTAAAAAAATAGGCCATGACGACTTCTGGGGATTGCCTCATAGGGCCGGTTTAAGTAGTGGGGGGCAGAGGGGCTGGGGGGCCAGTCAAAGTGGGGTGGCGGGCCTGAGTTGGCCCCCGGGCCTTAGTTTGGTGACCCCTGGTTTAGACTTTAGGGTTAGTGATTTGAACAAAGCCCCAAAACAAAGCATGAGCTTGAGTGGCTTACTGCTTTATGTGTAAGCAATAGGCTTTATGCCGAAACGTCACGTGACCAAACCGGAAAGCAGGTCTCATCGCATCCACTTGTCAGAGAAAGTGTTAACGGCCGTAAGAACTGACTACGCTATCTATGGCAATCAGCTAACCTACCTAATTCACTTTATTATTGGCGTTTTATTCTATTTAAATAGCTAAACGTTACTGTGAAGAAGAAAAAATATAAAACGTTTAAATATCAATCTGCACATGTGAGGGACATTGGTTATGCTAATCTTTGCTCGCTCCTTTTAAGTTATCTTGAGTAAAACCGCAAAAAAAATAAATAAAAATAAAATAAAATCATGAAGCATATACAAAAGACCAGAACCAGAAGTGATGAGACCTGTTTTACAGAATGCGGAAGTTGTGCATGGGCCTATAAGGGAGGAGAGGCTGTGCTGTATTGTGAATAAGTAACAGCTGAAGGGCGTTGTTAGGCACGAGCGCAAGGCCGAGTAACCCTTCAGTCGTTATATATTCACGAAACAGCACTTGCCTCGAGTATCTTATTGCTTTTATAAAACGGTTACACAACAAAAATATTAAAGTAAAAAAATAAATAAATAATTGTGTAACTTTCATGAAGTAAAATCACTAAAAATCACTAAAACCCTTCCTTCCGCTAGAAAAAAATAGTCCCTGACCATGAACGGCAACAAAAATGTGTAATATGTATGAAAGCTCAAATAAAAACAACATAGCAACTGCAGTGTTGCACAGTGATAAATATAACCATTGGGTGAAGTGGTCATATCCATGTTTTATCATGAATAAAGCACAGCTATTGGCCAATCAGAATCAAAGGTTGTAACTAACTCGTTTTATAATACTCATTTATATACACTAGAAATTAATATGCTATTCCATGTCATAAAAAAATGTGCTTTTATGTCTTTTTATCAACTGACTTCAATAGGTTGATGAAATCGAGATTATTATGCCAAATCAGCATTATTTTGTCATTGACATGACAAAAATGGGACTCTCTAACAAGGATGAGGTGAGTGACAGAGAAAATTCTGGGGAAAAAGCCATTTACATACAGGTTATCAGTTCAGATGAGTCTGAATATCTGTATTGACACAGAACAAAGTTCAGAGTTTTCAGGCTCTGACAAAATTAGGACTTTTGAGGCTGTTACTCTTAAAATGACTTTATTGCCACATTTCTACAAACCACTTTGTTATCCCAACTTAAAGAGTATGAAGGATATGTGGAGTGTTGCTTTTATGTATTTACATGTCACATTACGTTATTGTGCCTTCATTTCAGGTTTATCTTCCCCTCGATAATCCAGCAGGAAACATCACAGGCACTGTGCGCAGAAAACCACGAGCCAAAATGTAAAGACGGGCAACATTCACAAACTAGACATATAACACAAAACAAATAAAATCTATAAAGCAATCTTACATGATTATCTGTTTAAATATTCAACAAACTTAATTTTTATTTTATGTTTTACAGATAGATTTGTGTATGTGTGTGTGTGTGTGTGTGTAATAACACGAGCAAATAAACTTTACAAATATAAAAATGTTTCAGATGAAATCTCCCTTTCCTTTTGTGGATAAATATTAACAAATGAAAACTATGGGTTAATAAACGGTGTTCTCATCTATATAACATTGTTTTTATCAATTAAACTTGAATAGTTTTCAGAGTTATAACTGTGTTCTTCAAAAGTAATTACATTAAAATAGATGGAGGGTAACACTTTACAATAAGGTTCATTAGTTAACATTAGTTAATGTATTTACTAACATGAACTAACCATGAGCAATACATTTGTTACTGCATTTGTTCATATTTGTTAATGTTAGTTCATGAAAATACAGCTGTTCATTGTTTGTTCATGTTAGTTCATGGTGCATTAACTAATGTTAACAAGATTTTAATCAAGTATTAGTAAATGTTGAAAATAACATTAACAAAGATTAACAAATGCTGTATATGTGCTATTCATTATTAGTTCATATTACCTAATGTAGTTAACTAATGTTAACTAACGAACCTTATTGTAAAGTGTTACCAGATGGAGTTTACAGCAGTGGTTCTGTAGCAATGAAAAACATTATTAACATTAACGTTCAGTTGGCTTCATTATCTTATTTCATTGATCACTAATACAGGTATCAACATTGAGGGAAAAAAATGAAAGAAAACAGCATCAGTTCATCATACCAACGCCTATAATGTTTCTGGTATTTGAGGGTTTTAGGAGATTGTTTTTTTTTTTGTGGGAAACTATGATTATTACATTTATTATTCACATGCACAGAGGAAGTTAAACAGCACTGTAAGGAGGACCAGGTAGTGGATTGTTTCAGCAATCTGAAAAAAGCACCTTTTATTGCAGGCTACACTGGCCTTTGTTTCCTCTTTTTTAAACACCTTGTATCACAAACTGCTTTAGCTTTACAGTGTTGTGCTGTCTGTCAATAACAACAATCCACCAATTCATCAGGAATCACATTGTTAGTTACAGAATGAAATGAATAAACAGAATTAATAGCAGCACAAAGCACTGTCATTCTGACAGGATTCCTGAAAACAAACCTCACACATTCAGCCTTTATCATGATTTTCCGACATTTGACCATTTGTGCTGTCAATTTATCTCAACACACTTTTTATCTAATGAAACTGGAAAAACAAAAAGGGAAATAAACACCAACAACCTGATAAAATCTCAACTGTGACAGCAATGTTGCCAATCTCACTTCCGTTCAAAGCGCACTTCATGCATTACACAGAACATCTCAGTTTTTCATTTGACATCACATATCACATTATTAAACCGAGCGTTTAGTCTTAAAAGAAATTATGATTTATGGACAAGCACGCAAAGTCAAATCTGAAGGAACACACTGTTAAACATAGGTCAGCTGAAAACTGTAAATGTGCCTGTACAGCAGAATGAGACCTTAAATGCAATAAATTCACCATGTTTATTTATCAAGATGCATAAAATGTATTAGTTCTGTCTGCAGTTGCCCTGCACTGCGTGATTGTCTTCCATGCGTCCACATGGCTGCAGCAGCTACGAGACGGTACTTTTTAAATGTTGGGTTTGGAGAGGCTTGACATGATACTCGTATATCTTCAGTGCAGGACCCAGTTTTATTGACAGTCCGGTTAGAACGTCATTACGAGTCATTAATAAAAGAGATTTGCCATCGATTTCCTGTAAGTTTAGCAAACATAAATAAATACAGAAACACAGACGACAAAATAATTACATGAATATTATTGAAAACAGAAAAAGAACAATCATTTTTAAAAATGTAAATAATGGTTTCCTATTTTAATATACTTTAAAATATAATTTAAATGTATTTTTGTGATGTAAAGCTGATTTTTCATCAGCCGTTTACTCCAGTCTTCAGTGTCACATGATCCTTCAGAAAGTGGATCAAAACGATCTTTCATCAAGGTTATACATGAATTTTGAACAATACTCGTTCATGTCTTTGGACAACTTTGATTACTTTTTTGATACACTTCAAACGTTGACTACTGTAATATGCTAATTAAATATCTGAGTTGAAAACATCTGTACTGCTTAATATGTTTTTTAACCTGTGATACTTCTTTTCATGATTTTTTGATGCATAAAAAGTAAAAACAAACAAACAAATAAATAAATACATAAATAAATAAAAGCATATATTTAAAATATAAATATTTTGTACCAATATACTCCACTGTTCAAAAAGTTTTGGGTCACTAAATTATTATTATTATTATTATTTTTTTAAATAAATGAATACTTTTATTCAGCAAGGATATACGTTGATAAGAGTGATAGTAAAAATTTTAATACTTTACAATAAGGTTCATTATTTAATATTAATTATACCTTAGTAAACATGAACTACGAATGAACAATACTTCTACAACATGTATTAATCTTAGTAAATAATATTTTTAACATTTACCAATACATTATTAAAATTCAAGGTTGTATTTGTCAACATTACTTAATGTACTGTGAATAGAAGATTTATTTTTAAATAAATGATGCTCTTTTTACCTTTTTATTCATCAATGAATCCTGATAATAAAAATACAAAGCAGCACATCTGTTCCAACATTAATACTGAGTATCAAATCAACATAGAATGATTTTCATGAAGGATCATTTGACACTGAAGACTGTAATGGCTGATGAAAAATTAGCTTTGCATCATAGAAATAAATTTTTAAATATATTAAAATATAAAACTATCATTTTAAATCATATATACAGTATATATATATATATATATATATATATATATATATATATATATATATATATATATATATATATATATATATTCAGGGTGGGGAAAAAAATTGATTCTTCGATGCATCACGAATGCGGACGTGGACGATCCTGAATCGAATTCACAAATATCCCAAAATCGATTTTCAAAAAAAAAATATATATATATATATTTTATAATAACGTAATATTGACGGAACGCGAAAGACGGAAGTGCAGTGACCGGACTGTCTGACAGCGTGCACATAACAGAGACGCGATGGCGCGCGATATCAAAACACCCTCCTTGTTAGGTTAAAAGCTGACGTGTGGAAATATTTTGGCTTCTGAAGTTGAAGGGGGGAAGGTACTGGGCAAGAGCCATGCTAGTTGTAAGCTTTGTAGAATAAAACTAACGACGGAAACACGACAAATATGAGAAGCCATATGACACGTTTCCAGCCAGAGGAGGAAAAACACTCGGCTGTACCGGTCGTTATAATATTAATTTACTACAAGTAAGTTAAAGTTATGCTCCTAGTTCAGGCACACGTTTATTTTCCTGTTGGTTCTTTGGAATGCTAATAAAATATATTGTACGTTAATTCTTTATGGGTCATTACTTTGTACATTTAAAGGAAAGTATTTATAGTCACACACACAAAAGATTCAGATAATCGATTTGTAACATTATAAATGTCTTCACTGTAACTTTTGATCAACTTAATTTAATTTATCCTTGATGAATAAAAGTATAGATTTCTTTTTTCTTTCTCCCAAAAAATTTAAGAAAAATTCTTACTGACTCCAAACTTTTGAACTGTATTGTTTAATGTTACAAAAGCTTTCTATTTCAGATAAATGCTGTTCTTTTGAACTTCTGGGTGATTCTCTGAATCGGGTGCCCTTCAAGCCCCCCAAACTTGCTTCAAAGATTTTCAATTGAAGGAAATCACAAAATGCATTTTAATGCTGTCAATTAATAGAACCAGGTGCCTTTGCATTATAATGCAACACAATTGTTCAAAAAATTATTTAAAGATAATGGTTTGCCTAAGTAGTAGACAACAAGCATGTTTGCATGTCTTCACTAACCATCATTACATTTTCATTGAATATCAAACAAATAAAAAGTGCAATTAATACCAAAATGTTGCTGCTGCTAATATAATCATATGTTGGTCTAGTGTATTTTTGTTTACTGTTGTAAAATGGAAAATCAATAATCGCTAATTAAAAATCGTTAATAATCGAAAATCGACTGTAATCGAATTGGGACTTCAATAATCGCAATTGAATCGAAATCGGGAAATCAGACAGATTAACCACCCCTAATATATATATATATATGAAGAAAAATAAAAGAAAAAGATTTGTGCAGGTATATGAAAATGAACAAATGAACCCCTACCTGATCCTGGAAAGCGTTGGCTTGCTCCTCAAACCCTGTTGCTTTAAAGTAATTGACCACATCCGCCACAGCCCAGTGCGCGGGATCAGTAAGCTGCCCATTCTCCACAGAGCTATTAGGGAGTGAAAAATATTCAACTGATGCTTTTGTATGATTTAACCATTCCATATGTCTATGTCTACACAATCTTCCAAGCTATGAGATCACTTTATAACACTTCATCACTTTCAACACTTTAGGCTTAAAGCCATTTCATGTGGGCTGTAGGATATCACTAAAAGAAGTGTCCAATTATACATGGTTCTCTGCCTCTCTGCGTTATATATATATATGTATATGCTGACATCAGTTTGCCTGAAAAGTGTTTGGAGGGCAGGGTCATGGAGAAGGATGTACGCTCAAATCACTTAATTAAATTTGCACATAAGCTCTTGTGAAGTAAAATCTGCTTTGGTCAAATCAATGTTGTAATAACATTCTGATCTTCAACAACTGACAGTGCATGAATATTTAAAATAAAATCAATGTGATTGTCAAACAAATTGGCAGCAGTTTCCATGCAAAACAATTATTTCAGTCCGGTTGCCATGGCTCTGCCCTTGTGTAACAAATGAGAGGCCATCTAAACACAGAAGGGCCAGAGCATTTCTATTCTAAAGTGGCCACGATGTTAAAAGTAGATTTCCTGCACTGTTTCTGGATTCGGGTGGCTCAGTAGGTAGTATGCTGCATCACAGCAAGAAGGTCCTCAGTTCGAGCCCCAGCTGAGCCAGGAGTTTATTCATTGCAGAGTTAGCATGTTCTTCCCAATGTCCAAAGACATCCAGGCTAGGTGGATTGGATATGCTCAAATTGGCCATAAGCGAGTATATTTGAGTGTCCCAGCACCAGTGTTGCACGAGTTAGTGCACTCTTCAGTGCTGGGTTGTGTCAGGAAGGCAACGGGCATAAAACCTGTGCCAAATCCAATATGCAGATAATTCTGCTGTGGCGACTCTTGGCTGCTCCCTTACGGGGAGCAGCCAAGAGGACAATGATGATTTTTCAACCAGTATTGTACAACAGAAACTGAGGGCTGGACTTGGAACCTAAATTTTAGAATTCTTAAATGCCCCTATTGATTTTCATTTACAGGGAAGCAATAATAATGGGTTGTGAAGGGAAGTACTGCTTTCTGACTCACAGGCCTAACAGATTTATTCACATATTGAGCCAAGGAGCAAGTGGTCCATCTTAAAAAATCTTTGTTCCGAAGGTAATTTTCAAAACTGTCAAGTGTCCATCCATCCATCCATCCATCCATCCATCCATCCATCCATCCATCCATCCATCTTCTTACGCTTATCTATGGCTGGGTCGGGGGCAGCAGTCTAAGCAGAGATGCCCAGACTTCCCTCTCCCTAGACACTTCCTCCAGCTCTTCTGGGGGACACCGAGGCGTTCCCAGGGCAGCTGGGAGACATCTCTCCAGTGTGTCCTAGGTCTTCCCCAGGGTCTCCTCCCAGTGGGACGTGCCCGGAACACCTCCCCGGGAAGGTGTCCAGGAGGCATCCGGAACAGATGCCCGAGCCACCTCAGCTGACCCCTCTCGATGTGGAGGAACAGCGGCTCTACACTTAGCTCCTCCCAAGTGATCGAGCTTCTCAGCCTATCTCTAAGGGGTCGTCCAGCCACCCTGCGGAGAAAGCTCATTTCGGCCATCTGTATCCGGGATCTTGTTCTTTTGGTCATGACCCAAAGCTCATGACCACAGGTGAGAGTAGGAACGAACCACAAAGTCGATCATCGACCTACGACCTAAGGAGTCCTGGAGCCACATGTAAACTGGGGTAAACTCCAAAACATGGCAGCTGAGCTGTGGGGCTATAAGCAAACCCACACCAGCCAGTCGCCTCTCACCATGGGCAACTCCAGAGTGGTGGAGAGTCCATCCTCTCTAAAGGAGTGTGGTTCCAGAGCCCAAGCCATGCGTAGAGGTGATCCCGACTATCTCTAGTCAGAGGCCCGGCCACCAGGCACTCACATATGAGCCCCAACCCCGGGCCTGGCTCCAGGGTAGGGCCCCGGCTGCGCCATACCGGGCGACGTCACGGTCCTTGTTTTTATTTTAATCATAATCAGTTTGCCTTGGGAGACCCTAGGGTCATTTGGGTACTCAAACCCCTCCACCACATTAAGGTGGCAGTTTTTTACTGTCAAGTGTATAAAACAGAATTACTTAATGTGCCCATAATTTTGTCATTGTATACACTAGACGTGTTGATACGGTAATAAGATATCACAATAATTAGCATGCATGGTATTGTTACCGTGGACACTTCAAAATACTGTTAATAATTCCTTATTACAAATTATTTTGATTATTAGAGTGCATTTTAAGAATACTTTTCCATCACTTGGTTACATTTCCAACACTGTGTATGCTGTGTCAAAAGAACTGTGATGCAAGCAACCCCAACACAGATGAGAAATGCATGGAGGAACGAGTGAAGGAGATGCACTGAATTAAAATGCACATTCACTCTCTGGCGCTTTTAAGGGACAGCAGAAATGCAGCCGTTACCTTGGTAACCCCGCAAACAAAGCAGCTGCTGTTTCTGATCAGTATTTAATTGTTCCAAACAGCAAATCAGATTTTTGTATTCGCTATGGTGTTCATCACAGCATCAAATACTTAAAGACTTAATAGGCTATCAATTTTTTCAAACTTAAACATTTAAATCTCGAATAAATCATTCTTTATTATCATTGTTCATGTTAGTGCATTAACTAATGTTATTACATTGTCATGTAGAATGTGGTCTGTTATTTTTGATAACTGACCGCTGCTAAGTATAATACACTGTTGCCATGAAAAACAGAGCCTTGCCATGGACACAGTTCTGTTCAATATGGAGGATAAACTCCTTTAAACTCTTCTTTGCGTCGGGTCCCTGATCAGCCTGTCGAGGTTGTATTCGTTATAACAACCGCCTCACTGTACATTATCCCAATTATTACATAGTGACCTACCAAATAAATCAAATAATTTGAGATAATAATAACTATCATAACAAATGTAGCTATTGCTCATTGTTAGATAATGTAATGTTTTGAAGCATTGAAAAAACATTTTGGTCCAAAAATAACAAAAACTACGACTTAATTCAGGTATTGTATTCTCTTCCTGTTCTGTTGAGGGTGAGTCATTAATTACATAATTTTCATTTTTGGGTGAACTAACCCTTAAACTCAATACCACGATAATACAATAATACCATGATTAAAGCTTCAGCAATTATCCTTAAATTAAAATTTGATACCATCACATAGTATACACTTACCTTTTTGTGTCCACTGACCCATTTTCCTTAGCTTCCATGACTGCTGGATTAATAATAAAAATAAAAAAAAATCTCAATGGATTCCGAATTTAATACATAGCTACAATTATAGTCCACAATCACAAGCTCATGTAGTAGTTCTCTAAGAAATATTACAGTATGGGAGATGCTATGTTTTCATTTAATTAATTTCATATTTTCATTTAATTCATATTTACAAATTCTGATAAATTCTTGAGGAGCAACGAGACATATAGTATTTTATTAATCTGATCAACAACTGATCTATCACTCACCTGCTTGTCAGAGAGGCGATACTGCTCTATTCCATTTGATGTGTTCAGTTTTATCCTCATGACCTTCATCAGTCTCCCGCTGTGCAAAAGTGCCCCATTTTCCATACACTTACACAAACATCCAAGCTTCTGGATAAATCTTTGTGTAGTCAGAGAAATGATTCTGCAAAATAATGATAATAATAATAATCTGAGCAATAATAATAAAAAAAAATGATCAAGCATTCTTTCACTTAACTCAAATGTATATTTTAAGCACTGTGATACTTCAGGTGAGTAATAAACCAAAATGTTCAGGACCAAAAAAGAGGCTAGACATGTTAAATAGAGGAAACTACAATACATTGTAAGGTAATCTGTCAGAAAATAGCCTAAATCAAATCACTAGCAAAGTACTATTTTATTATTATTATTCCTATATAAAGAAACTCGCTGCTGTTTTTAAGTTTGAAAACAGCTTAAATTACATGGAAAAAATATCACAGTTATAAAGGAAATTAAAATAAGCGTTTCCCTTGTTGCTGGTTTGACAGGTTCCGTGTCTGTGAAGAGAAACGCGATAAACAAAATGACAGCCATGTATATTTTTTTAGCATAAAGAAGAGATTTTTGATTATAAATAAAACATCTAATAATTTACTGTAAGTAAAGTATTTTTTAATAAGTGAAAATACCGTATGCAATATTTTAGTCTTGCTATAAATATCTGTAACTGTACCACTGAAGCTGTAATCTGACAGGCTAAACTGAAGTATTTTTTCCACAAAACATATATTGAATATATTACAAGTGTTTTTTTTTATTTTTATTTTTTTGATGAATTTCAACAGTGTGATGATTAATAAAGCGATGATGAACTCATTAGCCAGCTAGCTTCCTATAACTCCACATTTATGACATTTGTCGTCATTCTAAGAAAAACAAAACGACACTTTCCAATTATTTGGATTAAAAGCTTTTATCTTACCAATTTGTTTTATGATTGGATGATTTATGTAGATGGTTTGGATGTTATTGATTCCCGATCATTGGAACAATATTACGCTTTTTTTTCGCCCAGCACAATCCGACAAATGCAGGAACAGGGGAATGTGGGTAATGTAGTCTCGAACAATGGGAAATGTAGTTGTTCACAAGCATGGATAGCTTCATCAACCTGATAGCCTATTTTTACCTGAGAAATCAATTCAACAGAAATAAGCCGTTTTACCACTTTATTTTTATCCAGGATTGTAACAGTATTTGAAGGCAATACAACAACAGGATTCTAACACCAAATAAAAGACGTCCTAGCATCCTAGGGCTTAAATTAAGTGGGGAAGTATTATCATTCACAAACATAAGGACAAATAAAAGACAAAGAAAATACACAGACATTTTGCATGGCAAAATGGGATATTACAAGGAAATACAAACAATTGTATTTTATTCAGTGTCAAAATAATTGGTCAGAAAATTGTACAGCAGATATAAAAATAATATTAAAAAAATCATCATATATGATTGAGCTTTATACCATTGCTTTGGGGATCTGTTTTCCAAAGCTGGGGAAAAAACAACAACATACAAACAAACAATTTAACAATTTTACATTAAACTTTCTTTACCTTTTCACATTTCTTAACAGCCACAGACAGGCTTTCTTCAGCATACACATATTCTACAGTTATCACGGGCACACACACACACACACACACACACACACACACACACACACACACACACACACACACACACACACACACACACACACACACACACACACACACACACACACACACACACACACACACACACACACACATACGCACACACGCACACACACACAAACACACGCGAGCGGGAAAGAGAATTGAGCCTTTTCATATATTAATACTGAACATATAGCCTACTTTTCTTTAATGTGGAAAAGACGGGGAAAATGGAGCAGTGTATGCTCTAAAAATAGGCTTTATTCAATGTATAATTTGACATAATAAAGTAAAACTTTTATATCTAATTAAAAAATAATAATAATAGGAAAAACAGACCTTTTAAAAAACCCTCCTAATAAAGCTTTTAAATGCAGGTACCCTAGAACTCCAAGAACTCTTTTGTACATTTCTCTGTGACAGATACCCGTATGTTTTCCTCATCATATTCATCAAAGTTACTTGTGTCTCCAGGCCCTCTGCACTTTGGTATGATGGGAGCATCGACCTGTAAAATTCATGTAGAAATAAAGAGCGGTTCTCAAGAGCCATCCAGAAATTTGAATCCTTAAAGTATGAATACAGTGTTAAAGAACAAGAGGCCACACCTTCTTCTCATAGATTGCGATCCAGTCTGTCGTAGCAAACCATCTGTGGTTTTTGATGTCACTGACTCATTTTTCAATTGCCGAAGCGCTTTGTGAGGTCCACTTGCAGCAGATTGCGCAGAACATCCTTCAGGTCTGAACTGAAGTGTGAGGGAAAGCGTACCTGTGCAAAACAAGTATACACATCTGAATGTTTGATATTTATCCAATAATCTCTAATTATGTTTTCAGTGCATTGTTGTAGAATTCAGGAAATGTTGAAAACATTGTAGAACGTTTGTGTGTCGAATGCCCCTGTTTATAGCATGTTTATTTTGGTCCCAAAAATGTATGATGATATGATATATTATTTATTATTATTTATTGAATACTGATGAAGCAATAAATATTGTGTAAAATAAATAGAAATTGTGATATACTGTAGATGGGGCCAACACTAAGAGGGAATTCCACTGACAACTATGCTGTAAAAACAAATTGTGCTAAAGAATGTGCAAACAGCCACTCAGAATACCTTAACAATGAGCAAAGCAAAATCCTGGCAACTACCCAGAATACTCACACATTTTGCCACTCACCGCTCAAATAAAATTTCAATAAAAAATCTATAAAGTATTATTTAGTAAATTTTCCTCATCTTCTCTTAAGGTCATTTGGACCCAAAAACCTTTTTTTTCCATTTTTTAAAATTGAGTGTTCATCAGAGTGGTACCCCCCCACCCCCCCCCTTCAAAAACTGAAGAAAAATAACTTAGGGATCCTGGGGAACAGTAGCCTACATTTGCACCATATATTATAGAGATAAGGCCATCTAGTTAGCCTGACTACGTCCAGACTTCCTACTTCCGCTAATTTCATTTCGCTCCTATAGTCAGTCTGAGATAGCAGCCTATCTTTCAGTTTTCCACCGGACTGAAAACAGCCAGCCAATCAACGAACAGAGGGCGGGCTGAGAGCCGTGACGTAGACGCTAAGCTTTAGTAAATTATTTTACTAAATTAAATTATTGATAAAGTCTAGTAATTTAGAGGTACATGCCTTAAAAAGACTGAATTTATATAAGCTTTCTGGGCAAAAAAAAAATAAATAAATAAAAAAAATTAACAAGTATAATTTTAGGACCCACGAGGGAATGAATTGTTGGAGAGGATGAGATTCATTATATGTTTTTTTTTCTTTTGATGTCTTTTATTCTTCTTACCTTGCCAGATACGATTTTCTCATAGATCTGAATAGGTTGATCAGCGAAGAAAGGTGGATATCCAGCAGCCATTTCATAGATCAGAACACCCAATGCCCACCAGTCAACAGCTTTGTTGTAGCCCTAACAAAGAAAAAGAGCAAACACTGAGACCTCGTTGAACTCCTAAGGAGGAAGAATTACCGGCGTGTTTCTTACCTTGCTGAGAATGATCTCTGGTGCCAGGTACTCGGGTGTACCGCACAATGTCCAAGTTCTGCCTTTCACTCGTTTGGCAAAGCCGAAGTCTGTTACCTTAATCACGTCCAAACATAAGAGTTATGGATGAAGCTAAAATAATGTATAAATTCAAAACCAAAGTAAAAAAGTAACATTTTATCGGAAGATCAGCAGCCAAATGACGGGCACACCTGGATGTATCCCTGATGATCAATGAGCAAGTTTTCAGGTTTCAGGTCTCTGTAGATAAGGTCTAGAGTATGGAGATACTCGAACGTCAGAACTATCTGAGCGGCATAGAAACGTGCATTCTGCTCACTATAAGGAAAAAAACAAAACATTATTTCATTGTTAAAAGTTATTTCATTGATAAAGAATGGAAGAAGGCTAAAGGCTCATAATAAAAAGTTGTATTCGTTTTTTAAGCGGTTCACCTGAATCTTCCAATCCGTCTTAAATGTGAGAACATCTCACCGCCTTGGATATATTCCATGACCATGTACAAATTAGAATTATCCTGTTGAGGGAATTGTTTAATGAAATTCTTTCTGTTTCACATTTTTGCAGTAGACTTGCCAATGATTCTTCCTACACACACTTTAACATTGTCTTTCTTCTCAAAATGAATTGCTCCTGTACCTTAAAAGCGCACTCCAGCTTCACAAGGAAAGGAAAGGAAACTGCTTGTAATATTTTCTTCTCATTTAATGTGTGTTCTACCTGTTTGAGCTTCACCTACCTGGAAAATAATCAAAAGCAGGGATCAAAAAATAATAAAAAAAAAAAATGAATAAAAAATAATAATTCACAATATGAAGAAAAACAGGCAACAATTTTAAATACTAAACAAAATAGATTTCTTTATTATATAATATAATATATAATATTTATGTACTATGCATATTATAAATATAATGCAAGGAGGATACATTTCTAGTCCCAACATATTTTCTAAAATTCTGTTTTATTTATTTCACATTAAATATTTAAAATGACTGCATATTACATTTGTGTCAAAATAAATAGTTTGAGAAATAGTGATTTCTTAAACTATTTAGAAATAATTTACAAATATATTGTACAATTCTGTACAATTATTTTTTATTGATTTAATATTAATAGAAATATTTAATATACTACATTATAAAAATAAATAGTTTGAGAATCAGTGATATAGCAAATTTCACGCATTCTCAAGCTACATCCATTTGTGGTTAAAGTAAAATAAAACATTATTGATCTATTTCTATGTAAAACAAGCAAAGTTGTGATTTAAAACACAGATTTTTAGGGTGATCTCACAACCAATTCATAATTTTTTTTTTAACAAGATGGGTTTTGGTATTTATTCAAATAAATTGAAGTTATGTTGTATGCAACTTCAGAGACTGAATGTGTATGTCCAATGTCAAGCCAATTTTAGATATACATGCAACTTGTCATTTAGCAAACGATTTTATCCAAAGCGCTTTACGATTAAACTAACATTTTTTTGGGTCATGCAC